>JAMKPZ010001859.1:0-73755 GCA_024699675.1 Amphibolis antarctica
TAAAAATCAACTACTCTTAAAAAAACTCTCAACTCTTGTACCGTCATTATATAACGTTGAAGTTATAATTAGTGTAAACAAACACATGAAAGTTCTATAGTACACGTAGGCATATGTCAAATTAGCTTATTACTGTTCATTTTACGTGTAATAGCATTGGAAGTGATAGAGTTAAGAGCTGTAAACAAACAATTATATACATATATATGCATGTATGTATGACATGATGAAAGCACCTTTCTTGAGCTAGTGTAGATTTTTTTTGTTGATATTGATTACTTATATGAGTTGAGTATTTCTTTCATGCTAAGAAGGTACGTATTTGATAAGTTTGAGTTCCAAGTCTTCATTGAAAAGGAATGTGGACAAACCATAAAAATTCTTTGGACTGACAAAAGTAGGGAAGAAACCATACACAGAAAAGGAAATGTTTCAAGTCATTACTATTACTGTATATATTTTAACATATAAACTTTTATTATCCAAGTTATTATGTAATTTCAACTACGTTTATAAAACTAACTTTTTCGAAACTTCAACTTTTTCGAAACTAAAAAAACTACTTATTTGTGCAACCATAACAAAAAACGATTCACGTGTAACATTCAAAAGTTCATGAAAAGCAACCTCCAGTTGACAATATTGCGGGACAGAGTGGCCGTGCTATTATTTGATTACACTGTTCTACATTTTCTTGTATAAACCATCCACTACGCCGGGCACCCCATTCTTCTTTATCAATGGATTTGCCTTGCCTGGCGCCGGAGAACCTCTCACCTATTGCCAGTGGATAAGCATCATTGATCCTTTGATGTCCGAAGATGATGAGATGACACGTGAACCGAGGTACCCTTCAATTTGAGATGGACCGCTTGGGTATTAGCTAATAGGTGAGATGTCCGAAGATGATGAGATGACACGTGAACCGAGGTACCCTTCTTTTTTCTATTCTATTGTACTTTTCAAAATTTGTATGAGGAAGATGATTGATTTAAGGCATAAATACGTGGTGTAACTATTTGTTCGCAATGAGGTCTTGCATGGATTTGTGGCATTGGTGTCCATGTTAGAGTCATTAGACTTATAGCACAACTGTTTTGGTCACTCCTCAAATAGAAAGCTTCAGCAAGTTCTATGGATTTCTATTGCACCGTTGGATTGTACATTTTGTCATCCTAGTATACAATACTAATGCCATCTTCAAGGGTCTTTGTTTAGTTTGAAGTCATAGTCAATTTAATGTAGTCCACTATGATATGTGGTGTTTGAGTTGTGTGTTGTTTGTATCAAATCATAGATAATATAGTTTTTATTGATGATTATACTAGAGTATCATGGGTCTATCTATTAAAGAATCATTTTCATGTAATTAATGTACTGAAACAATTTTTGAATGAAGTAAAGAATCAATTTTCTATTAACTCAAAAATATTAACATATTAACAATGTCCTTGAGTTTATTTAAAATGAGTTTAAGGGGGGGCTTCTACTCACAATTTCTCGTCCCTCTAGTGAAGTACCACAAAGCCACATATGGAACACAAGTATCCGTTGGAATGAGATTTGGAATGATGTTTGAGACTGAGGATTCAACTAAATGTAGGTATGTGTTGGCTTTCTTTTTCATATTGTGATACACTTCTAGTAAGTGACATTTGATTGACAAGTTAAAATAGTTACTGGGATTGGTAGCTAACCAGTATGGATGTCACCATGATTATTGCCTATTAGCCTACATTTCAGCTCAAACATGCCAGATTACTGTTTATAGAAGAAAAAAATAACAGCAAGGTTCATCTACATAAATAAGTCAATTTTGTATTTTTGCACTTCTCAAAAAGACAAGTGTTCATTGTACCCACTTGGTTTGACGTATTGGAAGTTTCTGCTTGAATTTTGACACAATAAACACAAATTAGGTGAAGTTTTGAATTTTTGATGTTTATTTGTTGTTATAGAACTTTGTATTTGCTGATAAATTACAATTAGAACCTACAATTCCATAAAAAATTGAGTTTTGATGACTTGGTGTACCATGTTGAAATTTAAACATTCAATTTAAAACTAACTGAGCAATACTTTCCTATATTAACTCATACTTCATCTTTTAATCAGTTCATGTGAAACTGTATTTTCTATCACTCACCTTATGGTCTTCTTTAGATCCTACAAGTGTTTTTTAAGTTCTCTAGGATCTTTCTACTTTGATATCATGTTAAAATATAGGCATTCAACTTGGAATTAATTGGTAATGTGTGAAGAGGTCTTTTCTATGTTAACTCATTCTTCATCTTTTAATTATTGCACGTGGAATTATATTTTCCAACGTGCTAAATTATACATCCTCTTATCCTCAATCAAACAAGTCCATGCTCAAATTGATCCTATTTAGAACGAAATCCAAATGGAGATAAATTAATCTATGCACCATTGGAGTTAACTATGAGTACATAATACATAGGGCACAAACTTCTAGTGTTGTCAAATGTCAAGTAACTGCACACCTCAAGTGCTCCTCAAAATCATCACAATTTGCAAAATGAAATGTAATTCCTATTGTCAATGAGCATGAAGAAATTCTTAAGATACATGTGCTTGCTGTGATGAGAAGTTCTAATTTCCTTACTTGCGTGCTTCTTATAAAGTATAAACCTGTGCAGATACATGGGCACAATCACAGGGATAAGTGATTTTGATACATTAAGATGGCCTAACTCAACATGGTGTAATCTACAGGTTTCTTCTTCATCTTTCTTATGATTTTCCAGGATATGTAAGTGCTCATTTTCTTCTGTATCTGAACAGGTGGAGTGGAATGAGAACAACTGTGTCAACCGGCCAGATAGAGTTAGCCTATGGGAAATTGAGATACCTGATAATCCATTCTCGTTCCTTTCTCCATCTCTATCCATGAAAAGGCCATATTCTGAAGTTGAAGGTTAGCCATTTGTGGTTGGAAATAACTTTTACATGTACTTTAAAAATGGTATACACCTCAATAAATAGTTAAGCCATTTTTCCACTGGATATATAGTAATGAACCTATGGAATTGAGGAGTACCCCCATGATGTGATGGAATGATGCATCACAATCATGCGGTACCAGCATATGCACAAATTGTCAACGTCAAGTTAGCACAGTATTCTAGTTGTCAATGCACAGATCACAGCATTTGGAGTTGGCAGGGCTAGCCCAATTCAGTCTTATTGCAGCAAGCAAGTCGGCACTTGATTTTCATGATTTAATATTGTCAAAATCACGTGGATTGCAACTTCCTTTGGAATGGAATTTTTTGCCGTCGGATAAGAAAGAATAGGAATTCAAGTCTTGATGAAAAATAGAACTGATATAAAATGACAAGAAACATATTTACAAATGTGCATGTAATGAAAATTGGTGGAAATTTAAAATTCAGGTATATATGTAAGTATAGGAATTCATAAGAATTGAAATTTTAAGAAGTAAATAATTTTAGAATTAATATGATTAATATTATAATTTAAATAAATATTATCATTATGTTAAAATAAATAATTTAATAAAAAATTATAAAACATTTTTTAAACTAAAATATTCAATATATCCTTTATAAAATGTAATGTCCATGTAAACATGAACAAACATTTCTATAAAAAATCCTCTATTATCTTTTTTCTTACCTTTTTTCCTTTATTTTTCTTCCATCTTTTACCATTTCTTCCTTTTTCCTTTTTTGTATGTTTCATCCAATCCTTGTTGGTGCGGATGAATCCAACGAACAATGAGTTTTTCCCTACTTTTGGTGAGGACAAAGGTGAGATGGCAAGCAAGCACGAATTTCAATTATAAATCAACAGGCAAATGGTGAATGACAAGCAAACACAAGCAATTGAGAGTTTCGTTAACAAATGAGCAAGCAAGTGACAAGTGGGTAAGCGTGAATATGAATTTTGTTGTCGACAATTTCCAACATAAGAGATTCAAGTGACAATAATCATAGAGGAAGCAAATAAGCAAGTGAGCAGCTTCTTTTCCTATCATTTATTGAGTGTTAAGGTGGAAAAAAATTTTCCAGACATTTCATCTGCAAATGTCTCATCAATGAGAATTAAATTTACACCGTTTTTGTTTTCCATCATTTCTTGCGATACAAACTCTCCCATAGTCTATTACAAGAGAAGAATATCTAGATGGTTTCTTGAAAGATGGCACCATGCTAACTCATTCCCGTTTTTTGTTAACAAATTCTATTTTAGTAATTACATGCAGGGACTATGAGCTGATTGTTCGTGGTTCGCTGAAATCTATGCTCACAATTCACAGCGTGTTTTTATCATATGTAAATGCAGGAAGGGGGCATAAGGCAAGGAAACTTTTCTTGGACTAGCTCTAATTTGTGTCCTGCCAATCCTAGTGTTGATTTGAAGGACTTGGTTAAGAAAATTTTTGAGTTGCAAAACCTTTTTCCCAGTTCCCAACTTGGTTACCAACAGTTAATGTATTCTTCTGTTTTACAAAATCTCTTTAAGGATGAATTTCCTGTGTCTTAGTTGATTACACCAGATTGTGTCATGGCTGGAAACCAAATGCAGTCGAAAACTATTTGCATAAGTGAAGAGAGGCAAAATGATAGATCACTCCGTCTACAGAAAAACAGGTACCTTCTGCAAAATCAAATGAGAGAAGATCAGTATGCAAACCATTTCTTGGAAAAGCATATGATTGTTAACACAGAACTAGATTCACAACAGCATACAACACAGGGAGGTATCAGTGAAGGGTCTAATTCGATATCAGTCATGACAGAACAATGTCAAAATAATGTCTGAGAAGAAAATTGATGTTTATAGCGGTAAACATGTAAGGGAAAATGATAATGGTGAAGGATTGGAAATGTCAGTGACAACTACAAATCTACCAAAAAAAATTTCTCAGATAACTATCCCACTTTTGAAACAGAAAGAAGAGTGCTTGATCACCGATGATCATCTGAATATTGACGATAGCCTATCTTTTACTAATCAAGCCACCCCTTTTATGGACGAGGGAAGATTCCAGCATGTGCAGTCTCGGAAGAATGAAGCAGACATTCTTCATCCGGAGCAACATGAAACTTTGCCCACAAATACAAATGAGCTGAATTCCTTGCCATGCGATAAAGACCTGAACATGACAAGCTATGTGGATGTTTTGGGTTGGATGCTAGAACCAGCAAACCAGTCGAGTTTGCAGATGCCAAAATTGTACCAATTACCATCAACCCATAGCAAGGAAGGCTACATATTGTCAAGGGAGTTGGGGAATACAGTGTGTTCTGCAGGTATATCTGCTGCTGTAAACCAGGAAGATGTAAAGCATTTTCAGAGAGGTCAGGACATGTGTGTTCCAATTAACAGTATAGATCAATGTCCACCGGTATTGATTCAGGAGTTATTAAGGAATCAATATCCGAACTGCCCAATTAATGTGCCCTTGCTTGATGAACAGTCTCCCTGTCAGCTAGGACAACACCAAGCAACAACATAGATCTTAGTGAGAATAGCTTGATGCACCAAGACTCATGGAAGCAGTTACCTCTTTAAGAACTTACACCAAGGTAAGTCAATAAAATATTATTTCATACCTATGAAAAGAAAACTCTGATCGGTATGGTAAATAAGGAAGTTTTGTAGTTCACTGTGATGTTCGGATTTTTATGTGCAGGCACAGAAGTTTGGATCAGTTGGAAGATCCATTGATGTGAATCGCTTCAGGAACTATGATGAACTGAAATCTGCAATAGCCAGTATGTTTGGGCTTGAAGGACAACTGGATGACCCCAGAGGATTGGGATGGAGGCTTGTGTACATGGACTACGAAAATGATGTTTTGCTTGTTGGGGATGATCCATGGGAGTATGTACATTTTCTACCATCTTACGCATTATGTGCAAATTGCTAATTACATGTGTGTTCTTATCGTTGCTAGTCAATCAATATTATTACTAGTTTATATTTTCAATTCTATGATTGCTTCTATATTTGCCCTTTCAATACTAGTGACACCAAATGCAGTAACCAAAAAGCAATATGGAGACTAAGGTTTTCAACTTTCATCACATGAATTGCACCTTTCAGAAAAACATAAGATGTGTAACAAAAGGACTTTTTAAAAAGTTAATCAAAGACTTGAGATTTTATTGTACGTGTCGGTTTAAACAGTGAGAGATTAAACCATTGTTTCCGTAATAAATCCAAGTGCTGCATTCTGGTAACATGATATCACTCCTTAATTATTTGTCCTTGATGGGCGAAATAGAAACATGTTTTGTCTCTTCCAATTGCCTCACAACTCTAGTTGAACTCATATTTTCCCTCTTGTTTTGTCCATCGCAGGGAGTTTATCAGCTGTGTTCGATGTATCAGAATACTGTCACCTTCTGAAATCCAGCAGATGATGAGTGGTAAAGACAAGGATCCTGCAAATGCCCAACACAGGTTTTAGAATTCCATTTTCGCAGAAGGCATCTTCTGGGTTGAAGTGGAACCTTAACAGGGCAACTTACATGTCCTTGATTCATTTTGTGGATAACTCCTGTAGCCTTTGCCCCTTGTCTTCCTTTTCCTTTTCTGGTGTCAATTATTGTGGTTTGTAAATTGCGGTAATTTAGTTCTTTATCGATTTTCTATTATGTAAATGCAGAGAACTTTCAAACATTGATCAGTTGGGAGGAATCACCTCTGGTTTTGGTCATATAACACGGATGGATGGGTCTATTTGCAAGGTTCAGCTATCTTCACACCACGTATATTGGTTATATAACATGGACGAATGGTATAGGTCAATTTACAGGGTTCAGATATCACCTCCTCTTGCGTGGAAATCTAGTGAAGTATTCATGGTTTTATTTGGGATTTGGTAAGTTGTGCATCTCAAAACAACTGTGTAATTGCAAATTACATAGCAATTGAATTGCAAAAGGTGGCTAGTTTCATATCTCAAAACAACCGTATAATTATAACAAAGCAATTGAATTGCAACAGGTGGCAAATTTCATTAATCTCAAAACAACTGTCTAATTATAGATTACAAAGGTATTGAATTGCAACAGTTGGCATGAGAGAAAGCACAGATGATAAGAAATGGAGTTCTTTCAGGGAGGCTTGGAGCATTTCATTGCATATAGATGTCAATATACATGGTTGAGCCTGTAAGGCCGAAACAGAATTAATAAACTTCTAACCTAATACTGTTATAAATGATAACAACAAATGTTTTAAACCAAACCAATCCATGATAACAATATTCAACGGCCAAATTTAACATCCACCCTCAAATTTAAGTTTCAAGGTCGTGCCTAGTGCTCATGTTTGTGTTGCATTCCTTTGAACGTCTGGGATAAACACCCTCGTTGAAGATGGCAGTTATTTTGTTATGGGAGTTCACAAATCGAACGGTATGAACTTTGCTTGCAGGTTTTTATCTCATGCAAGATGAACATCTACCTTGATGTGCATTGTTTCATAGTAGAACATAGGGTACAAAATTACCAAAATTGCTGATATATTCTTGCAGAGATTGTTGGAACTTGGATATGAAGAACCTGAAGTTCTTGTTGGTGATGACAGAGCCAGCATGATTTTCCAGCAGTAGTAGCAACACATTGATAATCTACTGCAGTCATGGAGATTGTTCAACGTTTTGGAGCACTAGGACATCGGTTTATTGCCCGGGAAAATCACAAAATAGTTCATATTTTAGAAATTGGGCATCCTACCAAACATGCACCACAAAATTCAAATAAGGACATTGGTCTAGGACTGAAATGCAATCCAACCGAGATGGACCACTTGAGAAATCTAAGTGTCATTGGCAACAATGAAATGCACATGAATAAGTGGAAGGACAAATTGACATACTTGAATGACTTATTTGATATATTGCAAAGCACCTAGTAGGATTTGTTTAAAGGTGTGCCCTCATTGGTGTGAAGCTTGAATTAATTGATTCGCTGGAGAAGCAACTGGTCTAGCATCAAAGATGTCAAGTTTGGCAAGAAGTTTCAAAGTGTATTTGAATTGATCCAACATAAGACCAGAGAATGTATCTTAAGGAAATGAGCAAGAGTGCCGCTCATTAATGGAATTAATGAGCTTCAACATAAAGGAGGAATTATTCCCAAAGATAATACAAACAATATAAAGTAAAAGATACATCTTTACCTTGCTGCTATGTGTAAATAAACAAAAGTATCAGTCCTTGAAGTGACGAAGCCCATGCTAGCAAGAGTGATTGTAAGCTGGTCATAAAGTTCTTGAAGCCTATCTCAAACCATACATTTTTTACAAGCATTAGTAGCATAGGCAAGATCGACATATGCTTAGGCCCAAGTCATGTAAGACCTTTTCTTTCTTATCTCGATGTAAAAACCCACATTCTAGTTGTGTCAGAGAGAGACCACCCATAAGACCGAACAATAGCAATGACTAGCTTTATGTGCTTGACAACAGAGTTAAGGGTGCTGATAAAATCCAGTCCTAGTTATTGAAGAAAACCACAAATAACTAGTCTAGCTTTATATCTATCTATGATAACATTGGCTTTGATTCGGTAAACCCATTTATTGGAATCAAATTAGAAGAGGTGAGGAGTTACTTGATTCATTGGTAGGCTACTTGAGAACTAGCTTTGTTGAAGGTGTTTGTGGCAAGACTAGGCTACTTCAGAACTTGTCCATCTTGTATCTTGCAATTTGGCCTCCATCAGTGGTCTCTCACAGACTGGGGGTTTCCTTTTATCAAGGCAAAAACCATTTCATCAGAAAACGGCCTTTGTGCAGAGACAACCGCAAACTTGGACAACTACAGCATTTTATATTCACTCGAGCAGGGAGGCTTCAAATGTAAGCCACATCACATGCATGCTTTCGTGCAGTAAAGAAGAGGATCAATCCACCGAGGGCCCTAGAAGAAATTCGACAGAAGAATCACAGCACAGGCCTTACCTCCTCATCCCCTGGCCGGCTTCTGCAGCACTGCAGATAAGAACACCTTCGGCTTCCCCTTTCCGGCGGCGTCACTCTTCTCCCCCACCACCCACTTCAGCTTCTTGTACCGGAACCTCCCGATCAGGGATGTGATCGTCGACTTCCACTTCTCGTCCAAGCAGTAGTAGTTGTCCAACCAGAGCAACCCTCCCGGCCTCAGAATCCGATCGATGTCGAACATCAGAAACTCCAACCTCTCCGCTCTCGCAACGCCGTCCTCGTCCAGCCCATTCACGGTGTGCACTAGATCGAACACGGAGTCGTAGAACGGGAACCTCTGTCCGGGAGTGATTTCAAGCGGGAACAGACCTCTCACTGCCACGAACTCCGACACCGGCTTGCCTCCGTCGTTGAGGGTCGCCGTTATCACCGTCACACCCTTGCCCGCCATTCTCGCCGCGAAATTCCCCGACCCACCGGAGATGTCGAACCCGATCCGGATCCCGCCCTTTCCCAGCGCCAGGACGTCGTCAATCAAAAAGTCGTTCTTCCCTCTGGCCTTCGCCCACATCAGCTTGTCGAACCCGTTCCACCCGCCTACGATCCCCTCGCTCACCGGCTTCCACAGCGACTCCGGAAAAGGTGACAGGCCCGGCTTCGCTACCGACCTCGACAGACACCGCCGCCGCGGGAGGGGCTCGCAGCCGCGAGAGAGGAGCTTGTGGGCGACGTGGACGTCGTCGGGGCAGAGTTGTTCCCGCTTGTAGGACATGTAGCGGGAGAGTAAATCGTGGGACTTGGCGCAGGAATGGCCGACGGAGGAGACCATCTCGGTGATCCCCGTCCTGGCGTCCCGACCGAGGGGGAGTGGATGGCGGGAGAGGAATGCCTTCAGCTCCGGCGGCGTTTCCGGTTCGGAGACGTCGACATTTCCGTAACCGAGAATGTTTGTCTCGATCTGGGTGAGCTTCTTCTGGGAGGCCTCGATCTGGCGGAGGATGTCGGCGACGTGCTGTGATATGACGGACATGTTGTTCTGCTGCTGTTGGCGGTGGTAGGGCAAGTGGGTGGGAGATGAGTGGGTGAAGGCATAGAGAGCGAATATGTTGGTGGCGAGGACGGAGACAAGCATGGCGAGGTGGAGGGTAGAGGAGCAGAAGCCGGCACGCCGGAACCTGGCGGTGCCGTCGCCGATCTTGAGCGACACCGAACCCATCGCCGCGTGGGAAGCGATCGCCGTCGATTGTCAGGTGGCTTGCGTTCTACACTTCTACTCCGCTGCGAGAGATTTATTAAATTAATTAAATGAATCTTCCGCGTTGCTTAAACCCTGAACCTTTGGATGAAAATAGAAGACGGGCGTTTTTTGCTTACCTCGTATTTAAAATTTACTTTTATAGTGGTAATGATATAGAAATTTTTTAATGTAATTTTTTTATAATTTTTTAAAGATGTTCTTTAATTATATTTATATTAAAAATATAATTTTATTATTTTACATTTTTTTAAATATTAAAATAAATAAAAATCCTTATTATCTTGTGAAATAACCTAAAAATTAATATATTATTTTCTTGTTTAATAAACAAAACTTTAAAAACTACTTTTTCCTCCAAAGCTTAAAAAGCCTGCATCTAACACAAATTTAAGTTAAAAGTTAAGTATGATCTATTTAATGAATGAGTTAAAAATCTTGATATATATAAAAGTATTTCATTGAAATTCAACTCATCGTGCATTCTTCATTTGAGCAGAGTGTGGGCGTAAGAAATCTGAATTTAGCAAACTAAAACTCGAAACCAAAAAACTCATCTACGACCGTTACATTGACATGTCTTTCTAGAGAAAATTGATAAAATTCCAATATTATAGTGGTGAGGTCATATTTCTCATCTAAATTTAATTTTAATTTTATATAAACTCATATATGTAATTATTATCGTATAAATTTTTATATATAAATTTAATATGTAACTCTAAAATTACTTTAAATTTCAGGTTTTTACAATTATTAGAGTTAAAGTTAAAACTAAAATTCTATTAACAAACAAGATTATATATATGCTATTTTCCCATTATCTGTGCTTTCTTCCTTATTGATAATACCGACAAGATCTTTGACTTATTGGATGATCACAATCATCTCTTTTTATTCCAACATCAAAAAACCTGTATCTTTTCGTAAAATCTTTTTAAACATAAATTCTACCAAAATTTTCATGAAAAACGAATGATGTCAACAAGTCTTAAAAATATTTCATTATTTTGAATAATTTATAATTATAAACAAACATGTTAATAATCATACTAACAACGATTACATCATCTCCCAGTAACAAGTTCCTTATTTGTCACCCACTTTTCATCCATCTCTTACCCACTTTCTATCTTATTCCCCTATTTTTCTCCAATAATAATAGTTTTTATCATTTGTCAGAATTTAAATTTTAATAAAATTCACAAATATCATTATTCTTAAATAACTATATTATTGCAATTGTTTGTTTTTATCTTCTATGTTCTCTCCCTGTCTTTTAGAGACCCAAAAATGCTCTCACACCAACTCATGGACGTTTGATCGTCTCTCGACCCCTGGCACCATGCATCGACCATCGCCTCTTCGTGTACATACGTCAAAATATACATACAGAGTACTAAATTTAAATTTAATTTAAGAAGATTATGGGGCTTAAAATATTTAATTTACGAAGATTATGTAACTTAAGTGCCTATAATTTTCCTAATAAATTCATGGGCAAAACCCTATATTTAACGTAAAACTCACTTATTAAAGAAATTCTGTAAAAAATATAGTAAAGACGCTGTAGGCACCTACACAGAAAGTTTTTCCTTGATTTAATCCATGAGCTCACCTGTAAAGATAAGGATGTATAATGACGGTGATTATCCACACTTCAACCAATAATTGCTTTCATTAGCTAGACAAGAGAGAGATAGTTGGTGCTTCCCGTTGAGGCAAAATGAAGCAGAAGAAACAACTAATTGAATTGACAAGGATTGTGTGATTCAAATTTTCCAAAGGTTTAAATCCTCGTAACAACACTCACACTAACTTTGAAAAACAAAAAAAAGTGAAGCAGAAGAGAAGACGGTAAAGATGTATTATATTCACACAAAACAAAGGAACAGAATAAGAGTCTTATCAACTTCTGAACTTTAAAAAGACAACTTTCTCCTTGAAAGCCAGGCAAATATAACACACAACATGCAATAATATACAGTCACGACTCAATCAATTCTTCCCTGTAATAATTCAAGAGAAATGCAAACGACCAATACTCATCACAAGAAAAAAAAGAGACTATTCCCCTGCTACCTGTGATGTTGGTAACAAACCAGTCTCAGGAGATGGCAAGCAGGGGTAGTTCGCATCATCTTTGCCATTTTCTCTCTGAAAGAACAAATTTTCAGGTTGTTAGATGAATCGACAAAACTGTAAGAACATTTCAAAAACAAAATGCAGACGAGAAGAAAACAATCTTTTTCACTAACAGAAATAACATTTTTTTCTCAAAACTTGTAAATATCACCTCGTGCACAGCAATTCCAACACCTACCATCTTCCAAACAATACTTTCATATGTTGAAAAAGATTAATTTCCATTTTCTTTGAGAAGCCTTTTTTAAAAGACAAGTTGCATAATGTTGAAATTTAGTTTTAAAGTAAATCTTTGGGAAAAATACTGTCAAGACAAACAGAAAAAAAAAGGATATTGGAGAGTTGACTTCTGGACTGTAAACATGGGCTGCATAGCCTGCATGGTTCTTTTACCATCATAACCCAGTATTGAGTATTGACTTATACTTCTGAGAACTCATTAAAAAGAAATTAAAGGAAATATCACGCACTTTCATTGGAAAAATATAATTTGTGATTAATTAACTAAAAGACAGAAAATCCAATTCTCGGCTGAAAAATAAAACTGTGATACCCAAATATTTTTAAGACTGTTTAGCCGACAGTCATAGCTTACTGAAAAAGGGATGAAATAAGAAGACTCATAGCGCACCGGAAGAGGAATGAGGAGAATGTACACCACTTCCCTTTGAGCTTTGTTGCACTGGCTGCTTTATGCGAGGTGATGAAGCCTGCTTACCATTACTAAGTGGTAGGGAATGTCTCTTCCTAGGATAGCTGTCTTTGTCACGCGCATCTGGGCTTGCCTTGGGAGAATTGCTTACATTGATCTTGGCTCTGGCTGATTCAGTGACTTGCATATAATTAGGAAGGGTGTTGCTGCTGCTAATTCTTGGCTCATGATCACCAAGATCAGGTTTAGCTGTCCCCAGAGAGTTCCTTCTTTTAGCACTCTTGGTATCCTTTAATAAATTCTCGGGTTTAAATTTTGCACTTGTTCCAACATTTTCATTACCAGGGGACTTCTTGTCTATCACCTGAAATCTTGGTTTCCTAGAGGACAAGTTGTTCCTCTTGTTCCTTTTGTTGTTGATTGGCATCGGGCTAGCTGGAGTTCCATGTGAATCTGGTGCGGTCAGATTACTCCTTGGAGACCCATCAGGAGATGTTTTGAGTGCCCGCTGACAACTTGTATCATCAAGTTTGACTGGCATATCAGATGCAGCGGGTTCTTCTGACAACTGCTCACCATGTACAGAGTCACTAATATCAGAAATATGATTAGCAGAATCTCCACCATCATTTTCTTCAAATTTTGGTCCTTTATCTGTCCAATTATTGGTTAATATGTTTTTTTTGTCAGAATTAGAATAGTCAGAATCACATCCATTATGAGTACCATTGTCTGCACCAAAGCTCCTCTCCAAAGCACCAATCTCAAGTACAATCTCCCCACCTTCAGCTTTAGAGCTATCTGGTGAATCAAGGGTGGACGAGATGGAAATTTCAGTGCCACATTCTGAGGCTGCAGCCTGAATTCTTATCTCATTAGATGGAGAACCCTTTTTGAAGTTTAACTCTTGCTTTAACATAAGAACATTTTGAGGCAAAAGGCCATCTGAATTTTGAATTTCCTTGGAATCATCCTCTGCTTTTGAGCAACCATCAGTCTGCAGTGTAAAGGCTTCTGAATCTTGATTCTCAGCAACTTCTTGATATGTACTTAATGATTCGCTGCTGTTTGGCATTGAACTCATTCCTTCAAATTTCGATTGCACAGCAGCAAATGCAGGATTGCACGCCTTTCTCAGACCAAGCCCAAATTTTTTGCCTTCATAATCTCGTGCCTCACCTACTCTTTTAGTTGTGCGCCTTGATTTATCTATATTATAGTTATGCCTCTCACTCTGAGCATCAGATTTGACCTTAGCATCTGACTCAACTGAAAATTGGCTTAAATTGGAATCACGTGCTTCTTTTGTAATGCTATCATCTAAATACATCTCCAGCTCATCTTCCTTGTAAGAAGAACAATCTTTCTTTAACAAGGGAGAGCAAGCTTTGTCCTCAATCAGGGCTTCAGTTGGAACTTCAGAGCTAGTATCTACAATAAAATCTAAAGGAAGAGAAATATTAGCAGGTTGCAATCCATCAGCTTCAAGATTGACAACCACACTTTGCTGCTCTACTGCAGGAAGAGAAACATTAGCAGTTTGTAATTCAACAGCTTCGAGATTGACAACTTCACTTTGCTGCTCCACCGTAGAAAGAGAAAGAGGAGCAATTTGCTCTTCAGTTAAAACATCAGCAGTGCAAGGTCTGGCATGTTCCATATCTTGTTCCTTGATACATGTATTAGGATCATTTTCCTGTTGTGGAGGAACATCTGGGGAAGTTATAGCCATCCATCTCTCTAACCACTTCCATGCTGAGTCCGATCTAGAAGAATCACAATTGATATGAATAACTTTCGATTTTTTACTTGGTCCTGATTCCAAAAGCTGCAACAAACTATGAAATATCAATATATTATGCAAGAAATCAAATCATTTACCATAAGAAACAAAGTATCAGAGACATTGTTACCTGACGAGCAAATCCATTTGTCAGCAGCCTCTCACTTGTACACATCTTGTTCTGCTTGTTATCATTGACTTCCTTTCCCTGAATTTGAAAGCACAACAATTGAAGAAATGTAAAAAGGTGCATCATTACTCCTACAACTTCAACGCATAATAGTACTCATATGAATGCAACCAAGTTATGACTGACTATAACAAATTGTTGTGAAAAAATTCAGTGGTCCATTATCGGAACACATATGAAAGAGATGCGTAATCAGATACATTCTAGCTATCCAGTTATTGATTTATCAAATTTTCACCAATTGTCATAAATTAGAATAACAGCTATGCAATAAATGATTTTTGTGGAACTTATCAGATAATAAGTCTCAAAAGCCTTTCGTGCTACAAATAATATTTTCGAAAAAGTTGAAAGCATTTTAACTTCACCCGTGTACATTCATTTCTTCATAACGGATCTCAAGCTTAGATAAAGGAGGGTTAGGATTAAATAAAAGGCTGACTATAAAAACTTGTCAACCCTCCTAAACATAAATCTTAAAGATAATTTGTTAGGGAAAAGTGCTGCATAACCTAGGTATAATGTTGTTAAGTTATAAAGATTCAACATTGACATCAAGATGCAAATGAAAATAAACAAGAATTCTCATAACTTAATAAATGAGTGTGGATAAAGAAATTGGTACAATACACCAAAATCAAGCTAAGAACTTAGAATATAAGAACTTTGACCATCAAAAGTATAGAATTACTAGACAAATGATAAGAAAGATAATTAACATATTATGCTTACAAGAAACTAAGTAGATAGAAGAAAAATCTATGTTAATTGAGAACAATGGTTTTAAATTGTGATATGTAGAAAAAGATGTGCGTAGAAATGAAGTTGAAATAATAGTTGAAGTTTAAAATATGAAGTTGTTTAAGTATAAAGATAGAAGATTGAATTATAATGATTAAACTTGTGATAGGAAATGAAATAATTAATATACTTAATGTGTATGCTCTACAGATAAGTTTAGAATAAGCTATTAAACAGAAATTTTTGGAAGCTTTGGAGCTTAGCTCATGATTTACTTACCGGTGAAAAATACTTCATGTAGGGGAGCAAAATAAAGATACGAAAGAAACCATAGAATGTTTGGTTATGGTAATAGAAATGAAAAATGAAATTAAATTTAAATTTTAGCATAGCATATGACCTTTTAGTAGCTAAAACTTATTTTTAAAAAAGAGAGCAATCCATTACATTTAAAAGTAGTTCAAAGCTAGTTAGATAAAATTTTTACGTGCTAAATAATAGATCAAAAAATGTGCATGGATTGTAAGGTTATTACGAAAAAAATAACTATAAAATTACAAGGAAATTCTATAAAACCACTATTCACCCTACTATATTTTATGACTCACAATACTGGACCATAAAAAATGACCGTATACAAAAAATTAGCATTGTTGAGATGAGTATGCCTGGATGAATAAGTGATAACAATATAAGAGATAAGCTAAAAAATTATTTTATAAGGAATAGAGCAGGAGTTACACCAATTGAACCTAAAACTAAGAATAAATTGGCATAATATAAGAAGCTAAAGAATGCACTAATTAAGGGAAGAGAATTAATTAACGCAAAAGAAACTAAAAAAAGTAGAAGGCCTAAAACTACTTGCTAAAGTATTATGAATAAATATTTAAATTTATGTAACTTAAACAAAATTTTAACCATAAATAGAAATATGTGCACAAAAAAGATTCATGTATTCAACCCCACATATTGGAATTATGGCTTGGATTGTTGTTAACATTAGAAAACATTAGGTGTATGACTATACACCTACTTTCTCTTGGTGATTTTGGTAGGTCTCCAAATGATAGTAAGTATTCTCTCATCAAGCCCATTTTCAAGGAGGCCCATGAGGGCTCCTCCCGTTCCTATGGCTATGGATTTCCTTTTCATTACAGAGGTGGATAACCTCAGGCACATCACACATCTCTCTCAGGTGGGCCACCGTATTTTTCCATGAGGTTTAGGCTTAATCCACATTTCATGTTTGTACCCATTTTAAATTCAACAAAATTTAAGGCAAGGGCAAGGAGTCTATAAACTTCCCCAGGGCTTAAAATAAGTAAATTAGGATATTCCAACCAACTTCACTTGTAAAAAAAAAATAACTTCAATTGTAAAGTGCAAGCATCTTAGAAATTTACTGCTTATAATACTCAAGCAATCAAGTTACAGTTAATAATAGTACATTGTTGGGAAAAAAACAGAATTCATCACCAAAAAGTAAATAAAGGGACAAACGTGTGTGTAATCAGCATTCCATTACCAATAAGTAAATAAAGGTGTAAAAATGAAATTGATGAGTAATCACAGACAACTAGCTATCAAAATTATTCATTTATCAATTTTTTACCAATTGAGATTTGAAAATGTGAATCCCAGACTGTAGTTAAATAGTAAATGAGCTATGCTTTAGTAGAAATTATCTGGTAGTACTTAAAAAAGCCAGACTTTCTAGCTAAAAACAAAGAGATTTGATGTGGCTCAAGCATGTTACAGTTCTATAACATGTTAGGCTTTATAAACTTATGGAAACATGATATGCCAAAAATAACATTAGTATTTTTTCAATACTAGTTAGCATCACCGAGGACCCAAAAAATAGTTTAACACCGATCAGGATTTTCATGACATTACCTCATTCTTGACTAGTTTTCCAGCATTTCGCCTCCAATGACGAGCACGTATGAGTGCCTGCATTTTGACAATAGCTTGCACACATCGCAGGGTACCAATTGCTTGCCGACGAACCACATGGCCACGTATGGCAGCTTGCAGCTTGACAATTTTCTTAAGTTTTATCAATGCCTTCCTTGCCTAAAACATCAATAAGTGAGAGTAAAAATTTGGGGGCATGATTTTTTTTCCTTAATGTAGACAACCTTGACAAAACAAATTTTTTATATTTTACCAAATATCCTCTTATAGCAGACTGGATTAAAATGACAACAGATTCCTTGATCAAAGAATCTGGATCTCTGGTATCCACAGTGATGAGGGAGGAATCTGATGCCTCTGATTCAGATATGTCTAAGGTAATTGGAATACGAGTTGGTTCCTCAACAAATTTCACCACTGGAATCTTAGCAGGAACTGGTGCATCTGAGGGTAGACGGTGATAATTGCTGTCGACGTCTGGAATTTTGGTGTCATTTTCCACAACAGGCGTAGGTTCTGTTTCCACATTATTGCCCAGAATCCGATGGCTGCTGGATCTCTTCCGGAAACTCCACTTTCGTTTGTTGGATGACAAAGCTTTTTCCTAGAAATTACTCAGTGACAACAACAAAAAATGACAAAATAAATGTGTTGGCTGAAAGAGTAAAGAACAATAAAGATGTCCATGTATCTTCGCGCAATAAACGTACTTATCACATAGGCACATCATGACCAAAAGTCGATCACAATGATACAGAGAGGCATTGCAAAGAATGTCACGGTTAAAATCGACGAGAACAGAGAAGTTTAAGCACGATAAGGAAAAGAACGATGACAACCCTAGTGAAACTGATTATTCCTGCTAGGAATTCGAATGCGATCCGATTATTTGAAGGTAATCAAAATTGGACAGAAGTTCAGACAAATCAACCAGTATTGTATTGCCGTAACTAGGTAGAGCTAAGGCACGCTTGATACTAAAATTCACACTGCCTTTGCTGCAGAAAACTTGGACCCTTGCTTAGATCTTTGTTCGAGACGGATAAACTAGGTAATAAGTAACACTCAAAGAGATCTATTCTTGCTATTTCTGCATGTGACACTCGTCGTACTCCACGGCTAATGGGAAAAAACAGCAGAAATCTGGATCGAAGCCGCTGGATCTGGCGTAAAAGAGCCATCTAATCATCCAATCCCACCCATCTTCTCTTCTCTTCTTCCAACTTCCTTCAAAAATTATTATTTTCGTCGTGGAACAACGTGCAAATCCAGAACGCGGTTTGCGAGTAGAAAACCTAATTCGGAGTCCAAAGCGATGCGGGAGCAGAGAGAAAGAACCAACGACAAACGAACGGGAATCAAACACTCAAACGGCGGACAAATGAGGCGGACAAGCAGGAAACAAGGGACGCAGAGTCGGTACAAGTACCTGCACGACTTCCACATCCTCAGTATCGGCGGGATCTGCAGCACAGCCGATGATCTTCAAGCACGAGCTCCCTCCCTTCCCCATCTCACTCCCTACCGCACTCCGACTCAACCAAATTTCAAAAAGTAATTTTTTTATAAAAAAAACAAAAGGTAACAAACGGAAGAAAAAGAAGCGCTCAGGAGGAGAGCACCGCCATCGGTCACGCCTCCCCCCGTGTGTCGTCGTCCCAGATGGCGCCCTTAAATCCAATCCCCATTCCACCGCACTGTCCACTCTCCTCTTACCACTTGCTTTGGAGCTACGACACACGCCCCCCTCCCCCCCCACACACGTTCAGCCGTTCAGGCCGCTTTTCAGGCCTACGCCAGAAGACTTGTTCTTGGTTCCCCGAAGTTTTTCCTCCGGCGGTACTGTCATATAAGTAGCAGTGAGGGGTGGCGTGCCGGCCAGCAAACAAGTACACACATATATATATGTAATATTGTATTGTATATCTGAGAAATGGAATTACTCCATACATTCTGAGGTCTCTGACCATGACCAGCTTTCAGTTAAACTTCCAGCGTGGTTACATGCAGTTAGAAGAGTTTGCACATTATGACGGTAATGTTACTGCGGTTGTTTTTTTGTTGGGTGCCTTCGTTTATGGAGTAAAATTAAGTTAAGTAAATTTTATATTTTTTAAAAAATTATATAATTTATTACGTAAGTATTTTGATATAATTTTTAAGTATGAAAATTTTAAATTTTTTTTATAAATGTTACTATATATGTATAGTAAAAAACTTATAAATAAATAATACATTTGACTTTATTTATTTTAACTTTGAAATTTTTAATTTTAATTTTACATAAATTTTTATATATTATTATTATTATATAAATTTTCATCACATAATTTATTATACAATTTTAATATCATTTATTTTATTATTTTCAAATCTAACTTTTCATAATTATTAAAATTAACTATATAATAAGTGAAATTAAAAATAAACGCACCCTTTGTATTTTGTTTTTTGAAAATGTTCTTTAGAAGAGTTCATATTTTAAAAAAATATAAGAAGTGATATAAAATGATGAAAAATAATAAGTTATTTTTTTTACTATTTTCAAAAATACAAATCTCTTTAATATAACATTTTAAATGTCAATCAATAACTGTGGCATCTCCTCAGCAATTTTAACTATATATATATATATATCATGTAAATATAATATTATTTTGGCTATCTTAAAACAATAGATTTGATAGCTATGGTTTTTAGATTTTAAAGATAAGTACGCAAGATAATCTTATATTTAAAAGATATACAATTTAAAAAAAAAAATTCCAACCGAATGCAGAAAAGGTTTTTGTTTGGACGACAAAGATTTATATATTAACAGAGACTCAGAGAGTGAGTATACGGTATTTTCGAAGGTTACGGAAAATTTCATTGTAGTTTGAAAACATGTGTAAATTAATTCATACTTTCTAGCAAAATTTAAACCCTTGCGATGTCGTAGAAAGCAAGTTTTCTTTTTGAAAATTGTGCTTGGAAGCGATTAATTGGCCGCTTTCAGATTTGCTGGCTTGCCGCTGTTAATTGTTTGGTTGTATTTGTTTTAACATTTTGACATTATATAATTATTTTTTTATTAAATATTATAACACTTTATAATATATTTATTAAATAATTTTTATATATTTTATTATTTATAAAATTAATATTATTATTTTTTATCATAAATCATATATTATATGTAAATCATAAAATTTAACTTACACAGAAAAAAAAAAAACAAAAACAAAACAAAACAAATACGTTTGTTTTGTGTGGTAGTAGATAGAATAGATCACGTTGTATCATTATTATTCATCCACGTACATGATTGAAGCAACGGTTGAGAATAAATGTAGTTATATCCAGAACTGTCTTGTTGCTTTAAATAAGTAATTTTAAATGCGATTGTTTTAAATGTTACGCTTTATATATTCGATAGACGCTTTAGATAAACGCTTATTTAATTGATGTTTCTGAATGGAAATTTATTTTTTTTAAAGATTTGAATGGTACGGCATAAAAAAAAAACTCGAGGAAATAATTAGCCTATTAAAATTGTAATTCTAATTGTTAGAATAGTTTTATATTGATAAATATAGAAAATAAATTAAATTTAATATATATATATATATATATAATTTTTTAATTAATTAATTTTGAATTAAAATTTTAACATGATATCAAGTAAGTTCATATATATCCACCAATGAATACTGGACTTAATATATAAAATAAGTCATAAGTGAGAGAGACTATTATAATAATCCTACGTTAATAAATGTATGGAATAAATTGAATTTAATATATATATTTTTTTTTTACTTATAAGGTATTTGTACTTTTAAAATTAATAAATAATAATAATAAATGATAAAAAAAATTACTATTATTTTGTACCAT
The DNA here is from genome assembly GCA_024699675.1 of Amphibolis antarctica. Classification (NCBI taxonomy): domain Eukaryota; kingdom Viridiplantae; phylum Streptophyta; class Magnoliopsida; order Alismatales; family Cymodoceaceae; genus Amphibolis; species Amphibolis antarctica. Next base: position 21,511 of record JAMKPZ010001859.1, read on the forward strand.
TTCACATAATTTTTTACTAATTTTTAAAGCACAAACACCACCTTATTGTCAATTAATTTTAAAATAGAATTTTAACACTAACTTCAATTCTAATAATTGTAAAAAATTAGAGTTTAAAATAATTTCACGAATGACGAGAATTTGTGTTCAATATAAATGCAACGAAGCGTGGTATTATTGTTGTTGCTAATGGTGGCATTATTTAGGATAACTTTGATAATCTTCTAATCACTTTCTTTTTACTTCGTATGACAGGTACCTGTGACACGATACATGCTAAATCTTGAGCCCTTTTTATTGGTTTGCTCTTTTGCAAGGACTTGCAAATCAATATGGACAGCATATATTCGTAATTAACTCTAAAGTTCTTCAACTTGCCATCGAGCGTGGTGTCTACTCTCTCTTGATGCAAACTACGATGTGTGAGACCAGATGTTGTCCTTATCTCAAAGCTGCCACTCCGTAAATTATATTTTTATGGAATGCAATGGTGTCACAAATGACTTGGGATACCATGATCTACATTATGTTCAGTACACTGTCTAAGCCAATGTTACCTCTCTTCCCATTAAAGCTAGAACCCATTTTCATTTGAACAAGTGAAGTATCCTCTCCTATAGAAAGGCTCAATGATGGCTTATTGCAAGTTTGTTTCCTTTCCTTTTTCATTTTGTCTGCATCTTATTTTATAGTTCTATTTCATTTTTCTACTGTAACATTTTGATTTGAGTAAGTTTTTGGTCTAATCCTTCTATCTTATAACTTACTTTGTATTTTTATTTTGTATTAAGCTATTGTCCCGTATATAGATCGGGAATTTCTTGTTAAAAAAAACTTGATTTAGTAATATTATTTCTTTCTTAGGATTGAATTCGATACTTAAACAATTCTTCTATCACAGTAGTGAGATCATAGAGCAAAAGAGCATGACACTAATTAAGCATGATAATTAATTATTGTTTGGATTATACGTTTTGTCCTTATATTAAGGACTTAATTAGTGAGATCATAGATACCTTAATATAAGGACAAAACGTATAATCCAAACAATAATCTCGTAGTTGAAGAAGAAAAAACATGAGATTATGAAACCTAAAACTAAAATTTATCGCGAGATTAATTATAAAACTTTTGTCGGAGGGACGTGCTGAGAAAATCTCCGACATCATGCATGTGGTGGTTGCACGGTGGTGACATGCACAACGTGGTATGATAATAATAATAAATAGTAATGGAAAGCCGAGGAGTGATGAATGAACCGTTCCACTTGCCGCAATTTTCATAGATATATATATATATACACAGAGACATACACACCCTTGTTAAAAAAAAGTGTAAATAAAAGAACCAAAGGAAAATTAGAGAAAGTCTTGTGGTAAGTTGTGCGAGAAGGTGACTGTAATGCACACGCCTCGTCGGGTTTGGATTTCGTCAGCTCCAGGTGGGTTGTGCAGAGTGCTGTCTCGGTCCCCACCACACCTTCTGGAAAAAAGGTTAGGAGTTTGAGGGTGTATTTATTAAATAAATAGAATTAATTGAAGTAATATTTATATTTTTTTTAAAATAATTTATAATGTAAATATTTTATTATAATTTTTAATTGAAATTTTAAAATAATTTGATAAATTTTTTTGTAAATTCTTATGACATATAGTGAAAAATTCGTAAATTTTTTTTTAATTTTAATTTTAATTTTATATAAGTATTTGTATATTATTATTATTATCTATAAATTTTTATCACAATATTTATTATACAAATTATTTATTTAATTACTTTCCATTCTAATTTCATTCTAAAATTAGCTAATGATGCATTTGAAGAAAGTTTTTTTTTAACTTCAGAAGTTGAATTAGAATTACACTAAATTTAAGTGATAAAAATTTATATATTAAATATTAAAAAATAATAATAACGTTAAAAATAATTTTAAAAATAAAAAAATTAAAGGTTCATAGGTAATTTTTTTAACTCTCAAAATCAGTCTTAACATCGTTATAATTATATAGATTTTAATGTATAAAATTTTATCACTTAAATTACTATGTAATTTTAATTTTATTCATAAAATTAATTTTAATTTTAATTTTTTTTTAATTCTCGAAATTTAAAAAAATTACTAATAAACACATTTTAAAATACAGAATTATTTTTTTTTCAAACATACTCAAAAGGAGACGTCGGGACTCGGAGGTATGAATGGTATGATTATTATTCACGTACTACGGGCTACCGTTCTTTAATAACCAATCCTAACGTCGGATCAGTCGGGTCCGCCAGACGGAGACGCCGGAAGCGGGCGGGGAGTCCATTTCTTGCACAGTAGGTATCCAGCCGTGGACGTGAGCAGCCGATCGGCCGTCCGTCCCTTTTGCTTCCGGTCCAAACCTTTGGAGCTTTCCGGCGGTCACTTCAAAACATGGCAATCCATCCATCCACGTTTGGGCGGACGTGAACGATCACTTCCGACCGCGTTGGTCTCCCTCCTCGTCGGGGTCGTTCATCCGCCAATCCATCGATTAACCTCGTCTTTTGCGTTTATAATAATAACACGGAAGTCTCCAGCGATCGGCCAACCAATCGTTATACTTATTTTAATAGTTGCTTTTTTCCCTTTCTGACATCTCAACATTTTTTTTTCTGACGTCTCAACATTTATAGGTAGTAATTAATTAATTTAAAAATCTTTCTTTACCGTCAAGACGAAGGTACATCAGAGACAGGGAGATTGACAGAGGGAACATGTACATCACATGGGCGCACGCAACCGGAAGACCAGGCCCCTCACACTTGACTATGCCATTATTTTCATACCGCTTGCACTTTCACTGGAATTTGTTTTTGGTAATGGTAACGTCTCACCAAAGTGGAGATAAGCACGAGACGGCAGCCCGCCCCGCATCTGCCATCGACCTCCGAACGCACATCTCCGTAGTCTCGTTATCTACGTTACGATCGATGCAACGTACTCTTAATGCATTTTAATAGTTAATATTGTTGAAAAAATATATATATTAAAAATAATAGATAAAATTAAGATTTTTATTGTGAATTCTTTTATATAAGTTAATTAATTTTAATAAAGTAAAATTTACATAATATTAAATTAATTCACATATATTACGTATAAGATATTATGTAAAATACTTTAAAGAAAAACTCACAAAAGTCTGTTGAAAAAAATAATTCTATATTAAAAATAATAAGTAAAATTAAAATTCTTATATTATCTATGAGTCATTTCTCACAAGTCAATTACTTTTACTAAAGTAAAATTCACAAATATAGTCATTAATTTTATCCTAAATTAAAACTATATTTAGTAACGATCTTTTACTTTTAATTTCAATACAAATTCTTTTACATCATTATCATTATCATTGTACAAGTCTTCGTACATTATGAAATTTAACTTTATTTTATAACAAAATTTAACTCTTAATTCTTCGTTATGTTTAAAATTACACTAGAAATTGTAGATCATGTGCTAGAAAGGGAGTGAATAGCATTTTAAAAATCGAATCGTAAATTCGTTCTAAAGTATTTCGATACGTATGCACACAAAAACTATAAATAAAATAAACATAAGAATTTTTATGGTGATTTACTAAAAAGCTACACTCAAGTTATCTTGAGCCTAAGTCTAATCCACTATTAAGAACTAATTACAAAAGGTGTTTAAGGTCGAACATCAAACCAGCCAGTACAAAGGTTTAAAGTTGCACCCCTCAACTAACACCTAAGAATTTTAGGTCGAATCTTTCAACCAACCAAGTATTTAAGGTCAAACATTTCAACCAACCAAATATTTAATATCGAACACTTCAATCAACCAAGTATTTAAGGTAAAACACTTAAATCAACCACAATCTTGAGTTTTTAGGTGGAAACTGAACAAACCGATCAAATACAAATCAAAACAACCAACACCAATTTCGTACTTTGCATAAGTGTTTTTAATGAGAATTGAGGAAAAAGCTTGAGCCCAAGAAAAATACTTAGAAACCAAATGAATTGATCAATGCACGTTAAAACTTATTCGATGTGAGTGTCTGAGTGCAACAATTCGTGTATGTGAAAATTAGGTTCTTAGGATCATAAATTACATGATTATTTATAGTTTAGGTAGGCTTAAACGGTCATAAACGACTAGTTTGACTTGGTCAAATCTTTTCGACAGCAATATTTCACATTTATAAGATCAATTTGGAATAACAAATTATATTTTGAATTTTACTGTAGTAAATGTGGATTAATGAATTTTTGAAAACGTTTAACTGAATTTGACCTGAGAAGAATTTCTAGGATAAAATCAATTATAGAAAAATTCGGATATCTGAATTATATTTTGAATTTTTCTATCGTAATTTTTTGTGTAATTTCTAAAGGTGAATATTATGTGATAACTATACAGTTAGTTGTGAACTTATGGTCTTAACTTTATGGTAGGCCATGGAGCTGTGAACTTTAGGATTTTCCATTGCTCTAGTGGAACTTCTGTTTTTTTTTAACTTAGCTTTGACGAAACTTTTATTTTTCTTAAACTTAGCTTTGGCAGAACTTCTGTTTTTCCTTAGTTAGGCTGTGGCAGAACTTCTGTTTTTTCTAAGATGATATAATTACAAAGATTCGGATAAGGTGGAACTTTCTGTTTCGATTTTGTTAGTTTGAATGTATAGGGTGCAAATAAACTTAATTCAAAGGTTGACTACTTAGGAAATAATTTTTAGATCTAAACATTATAAGGTATTTGAAATGTTTAGAGGGAACATACTGTAGTGTTCGTAATGTTTAGGTCAAAGTGTAATTACTTTGTAAAACTTGTTGTGGGACTAAACCTTACGAGGTATCCAGAATGTTCAAGGTAAACATTTTGTGGTGGTCATAATGTTTAGAATAAAGCATCAAAACTGCTAAAATCGTTATAACAAATTTACATTTCTTTATATTGTTTTTGCTCTGTTCATGATAAAGTAGTAGGTGTGCTATAAAAGATTAAATGTGTCATTTAAACTAATGTGTAAACCTTTTGTTTGAACACTTTTCACGTGACTTTTCTTCATCTTTTCGTATCTTCATTCCTTATAATTTGTATCCTTTATTACATTCTTCATAGTTTCATGTCTTTTATGTATGCTGCATGGTGTCAACTTTTCAAGTTTTTATCCATCATGTCTTGTACATTATACACATACATCACAAAATACTTGACATCATCAAAACATAACTTAAAGTAGAATTTTATATTTAACAAGAATATTTAATTAGCAAATGTACTGTAAAAAAAATTTTTTATCAAAAAACAACGTATTACTTCTGTGGGTGGATTTCAATCGAAGTGCATTCACTCCGTGTTTACTTCTGTGCTCTTATGGGACGTCCCATGATCGATTTTCTTCTCGAGACAACGACCATCTTTTACGTGAACTCAATTTAAGGTAATTCGTTAACGAAATGTTTTAATTTTAAATATTGTAAAGATGAAAATTAAATTTTATTTTTTAATAAATTGTAAAATAAAAATTTATATATAAAAATTTATATTATAAAAATAATATATAAAATGTATATAGAATTAAATTTTTTGAAAATGGTTATAAACGACCAATTAGTTTTACTTTATCGCTGCAATCCAGAAGGCTGCCACGTGGCTTTCCTTGCGAGCGGCACACATGGGCGTGGAATGCACTTCTTGCACAGTAGTTGCACCCAAAGGAGCTGGCCAGCTGGGCAGAAAAATTGATTGGAGACGGCTATCATCGGCAAAAGGAAATAAAAGTTGAGACGACGTTGGAAAAGTTGAACGATCCGTTCATGATATGATGACGACGACTTGGATGATTGATTGGTAAAGAACAGTAAATGAAAATGCATTTGTGATCACGCTTCTATAGCAGTGGGATAACAAGAGATATATGCGTGCCTTTTTTAATTTTAGTTTTTAAAAGTATTTTTATTTTCATAATAATATTTATATTTTTTTAATTTATTTATTTTATTATTAAAATTATTATTTTCTTTTCTTTTATTTTAAAATTATTCACTTAAAAATCTTTTTTTTCACTCCGCTTGTAGAAAAATACGATAAGTAAACACGTACACCCTATGCAATTTTTGTTTCTACGTACCATACCATTTCCAGCCATCCAAATGTGGGGAAAAAATTGGCAGAAACGAGGGAGTTCCGAGTTGATGACATCGAGTAAATCTTTGATAATGTTTTTTAATTTAGTTTTAACTTTAACTTTAATTTTATATAAATTTTTATGTATTATAATCATCATATAAATTTTCATACACAAACTTTTATCTCACAATTTACTATACAATTCTAATATTCTTTACAAAATTATTTTTAACTATGATTCTTTATAGTTATTGAAGTTAAAACTCTATTAATAAATTTTTTTAAAAGTTTAGTATACAAGCACACGAGTCTCTCACACATAACCATACGAGCAACACAATCCTAAGGATCGTTCACCAACCTCATTCCTCCACTCTAAAGTGAGAAAAAGTGATTTCTAGAATATCGTTATGAAAAATAGGAGTATGTATTTATTGTGTGATTCTCTTCTATTTTAATTTAATTTATTAATTTGAAATGGTAGATTTAATTAAAAGGCCTGAACGGAAATGTAATTTACAAATTAACAAAGTTTAATTACGTCTTTGAAGTTATTGACATTATATATGATTTATGTTCAAGAAAAGGAAGAACCAGAAAATCCTGATTGTGTTTGAGAGCAGGTTTTCCTTTCAAGTAAAGAGATTTTCTCAACATTATTTTCAATTATTTGTTGAAATTTGGTTACTTAATCTAAATCATACTTAATAAATAAATACTACTTGGTGCCGTTGTTATTATATGCACTTAAAAATTATTAAAACAAGAAAAGTTATTATGGAACTAGCGGTTGATATCGTAAATGACTTTAGAAGATGACGAAACTCATTTTACGAATATCGGGATATTGTCATAAACTTTATTTATCATTAAAATTAGTAAAATCACCACGAATTCGATTTTCTGCATCGCAAAAGGAATTATAAAAATTCAGTCAATACACAGTGATGACACAGACCGTCAATTTAGATAGGTTCGGGAATGAGAAGTTATATTTTTTTATAAATTTTTATATGTTATTATTAATGTATAAAATTTTATATATTTTTTATTATTATATAATTTACTATATATCTAATTTTAATATTATTTATAAAATTATCTTTAACTTTAATTCTCAGCAATTACTAAAATTAAAGTATTTCACTGCCAAACATATATACCTCAAAGAGAATAGATAAAATCTCAATGATTAATGATTAAAATTCGGGAACCAAATCATCTCTGATGATTAATGACTTACTTCCGAAAATTCATATAAATGTCAATAAGTTGTGTTTGATCGATATGACTTGAAATTTTTTTTTAGGTACGATAAGATTATAACTTATTATAATTTATTTTAATTTTATTTAAAAATATAATATTAATATAATTTATATTTATGGTTAAATGTTAGATTTGAAAAATTGAACTTACATCCAGTCAGCCATATATTATTCATTAATAAACTTAAATTTACACAACAAATGTAAATTTTTTTATTTATTAAACAAAATTACAAAGGTTATTTTTTATAACCAATTTACAAAGTTTAAAAAATGTAAAAATTACACAACATAATAATTTAGTAAATTACATAAAAATGAATAACTTCTAATCTTAAAAATTTCAAGAATATCAAATTATGTGGTTTTCCTAAAACCATGCTTATACTTTAGATAATAAGTTTCTCTAACATATTCATAAAAATATTTATTATCTCTAAAATTAATTAATAAATTATTAATACAAATAAATCTAACATACAACTCCACAATTCATTTGATATGTATAGAAATTCATAGATCTAGTTTTTCGCCTTGATGGAATCTAAATCAATTAATTATCGTTGATTTTGATAAATTAAGTAATTGCCATTACTGTAAATATTAGGTAATATTTTAAAACAACACAAGAAAAAGAAAGCTGATTCTACATCCAATGATATTTCAAGACTTGCGAGTACAATAACGACAAAATTAAATTCCACAAATCATGACTAATAAAAACGAAAAATACCATTAAATTATTGCTACCATTGCGGCGGATTTTGCAGCCAGGCCCCCGGGAAATTGTAATTCTCCGGCCGGCTAAACTGGATGCACCCAGCGGAGGAAGTCTGCGGCCGCCATGGTTGCATGCGAACGTACTGGCCGCCGACAACGGCGGCTGCAAGATCGTCGTTGTTCCTGCCGTGTCCACAACCGATGCTGCAGTTGCCACAGTAGCTAGCAGACGTCGACCCGTTATCTTTCACCGCAGCGGCGGGAATATTGAATCCGCCGGTGTCGAAACCGCCGTCGCAGATTAGTCTGGCGGGAATGTCGTAGTTGGCGGGAAAGTCGTACCCTGCAAGCCCACCAAGCATGGGCTGGCGTGCGATGTTGTTGTTGTCGATGTTGGGAATCGTCGTCGTCGTCGTCGCCGTCGCCGTCGCCGTCGTGGTCGTCGTCGTCCAACTGGGTTTCGGCACGAGCAGATGATGATATTGATGAGGAAGAAGGTGGTGGTGGTGGTCGTTGAAAGGAACCAACGCGTTGGCGCAGTTGACGGCGGACCCCTCTGCCATGATGCTGTCCAAGTCCACGCTCACCTGATTGTCCAGCAGGTACTGCAGTTGGCTGTGATCCTCCTGCCAGTGGCTCCCGCCCTCCTCCAGCCCCACCCTCGTGCACTCCTTAGCCTTCAACAGTGAGATCCTGTCGTTGACCTCCGCCAGCTTCGCGTCCAGCACCCGTACGATCTCCCACGGCTTCGCCCCCTCCGGCAGCACCCCCTGTCGGAACAGCTGGTGCTCCGCGAAGTTCGCCCGCCGCAGCCGGTCGTGCTCGGACGACATCTTCTTGGTCTGTTGCTTGATGTAGCCCATGAGGTCCAGCTTGCGGCGCTCCCGGTCCTCCGGGCAGATGGTCCTGAACTGGTCGATGATGTGGCGGATGTCTGCGTCGTTCTCCGGCCACGTGCCCACATGGTCGCCGGCGCAGCAGATGAGGAGGACGGGGATGGCGCATAGCTTCGATAGCTCCATGGCCTTCTTCTTCATTCCCATCAGTCTCTTCGTGTACGTGGCCTTTCGACGTCGATCGTCTTCGATGTATTGCAGAGGCATACGTGAGCGAGCCATGAGATTAATGAGGTTTTACTTACATCTTCTACTATTTATTTTCTAACTCAGAATCTTTAATAAGGTTCTTTAAATGGCATTTAAATCTTCAAACAAATTAAAATCAGTGATTGAATTTTTCTGAGATTTAATTGAGAAAGTTTCCTAATGTTGTGTTGATTGACAGATTTTGCTGATTGACAAATTAAAATCATTCTAACTCATCTAACGGCTACATTTTTCAAAATTCAAAAAATTTTGGAAAATTTTCTTTTCCAAAATTTTGGATGCAAATCTCTTACGAGTACGTTTCTACATTTGGAATTTAAAAAAAATAAATTCTCGTATTTTTTAAGTAAAATTGAATTAAGTTAAAATAAATTTAGTATAGAGGTATTTGTGTATTTTTTAGAATTAAACAGAATTAAAATTTTTGGTGATCAAACAAAAACAAATGAAAATATTTAAATTGGTTGAATTACAAATGATTTATATCTCATAAGTCTAAACTTCATCTTTATCCAAAACTGAAGAATATACAATATTAGCAAAAATAAATTAAATTCAATTTTACAAATACAGATAAGTAATCTATAAGAATTAAATTTATTTTAATTCAATTTTAATAAATTTCATAGATGGAAACAAAAGTTATGTCTCCAAACATGTAAATTATTTAAAAATAATATCTCTTCTTTCCATGAATGATTTATTCGAATGGTGAGCTACATTAAGACTTGGGCTATGCGTTGGACTTCATTCAATGATTAATATACTTTAATTTAATTTTTTTGATACATTAAGGGTAACGTTTGTTAATTCTAACTTTATCTACCTTTACTATGTATAACTGGACTTATAGTTATTAAACTTAGTACAATAATAGTAGTTAAAATTTAACTTCAACTACGTACTATTCATATATTTCAATCACATTACATCAAATATTGTTATTATGTATAATTAAAGTTAAAATATTAATTAATAAACAACATAACTACTGAAATTCACGTTCATTTCAAAAATTTGAATTTACCGACTCTTCTTTATTTCAGCCAAACAATTTCAACATCAAAACAACTGCTACGAAAATATCCTTTCTTCAACCTTGCTTTCTCTTCTACGCAAATGCCGCCGGAGCCTCGCACCCTTGCTCGTCACCCCTGTGCGGAATCGTCGTCAAAACCCTCTTCTCCGTTGATGGGTGACGACGGCGGGCAACAATGATAGTGGCGAGGGAGTTGCGGGCTCGTCTTCAATTGGGGAATGTTTGAAACCCATTTAAGTTTCAAAAAGGCTGTAGAAGGGCACGGGTGAAGAAGAAGAAGAGGTAGGGGCTCCAGAAAGGAAAAAAAGAAAAGAAAAAATATGGCTAAAAAAGCAAAAGAAGAAAGAGAAAAAGGAAGATAGAAAAAAAAAGAGAAAAAGAAAGAAGAAGAAAAAAAGAGAAAATAAAAATTTAAAATAAAAAATAAAAAGTATAAGAAAATGAAAAAATATAAAAATTAATAATTATGTAAAAGAAAGGTACGAATGAAAAGATAAAAACAAATATAACAATAAAAAATAAATATAAAAAAGTAAGAATAGAAAAAACAAAAAAGATAAAAAATAAAAAGACAAAAAAATAAATTTTTTTGAAAAATCATGTGAAAAAAATAAAAGTACCATTATTCTCCTTCACTTTCAAGTGACACGATCAACATTTATGAAATTAATATATGTGTTAATTGTGATAGTAGTAAATTTTATTTTAAAATATACGATTTATATGATGTTAACATTACATATTTATTTTGTAATGAATATTGTAAAAATATAAATAATTTTAAAAAATTATAATTATTATTTAATGTAATTATATAATTTAATTTTTTATATACAACAAGTTTTAAAAATAAATTACACAAAATTTTAACAATTTACTATACAATTCTAACATACTTTACAAAATTATTTTTAAATCTTACTATATAATTATTGAAGTTAAAACTTTATTAACAAATAAATTTTTTAGTTTAGTATACAAGCACACATGCATCACACACACATATAACTATAAGAGCAACACAATCTTAGAGATTGTTTACCAACCTTATTTTTCTACTTTAGAAGTGAGAAAAAATAATTTTTAGGTAAAAGATTTTAAGATAGAAAAAATGATTATGATAATAAAATAATTACATTGAAAAATAAGAATGTAATTATAAAAATGGAAGTACTTCTAAAACCTAAAAGTAAGGAGATTAATCGTGTGTGATTCTCCTCAGCTTCAATTTGATTTATTAATTTGAAATGCTAGATTTAATTAAAAGGCCTGGACGAAAATATAATTTACAAATTAACACGCCTTAATTACATCTTCGAAGTTATTGACATTATATGATTTATATTCAAGAACGGGAAGAATCAGAAAATCCTGATTGTGTTTGAGAGCAGGTTTTCCTTTCAAGTAAAGAGATTTTCTAAACATTACTTTCAATTATTTGTTGAAATTTGGTTACTTAATCTAAATCATACTTAATAAATAAATACTACTCGGTGCCGTTGTTATTATATGCCCTTAAAATTTATTAAAACAAGAAAAGTTGTTTAGGAGCTAGCGGTTGATATCGTAAAAGAAGTCTTTAGAAGACGACGAAACTCATTTTACGAATATCGGGATATTGTCATAAACTTCATTTATCATTAAAATTAGTAAACTCGCCACGAATTCGATTTTCTACCCTTTGACATCGCAAAATGAATTATAAAAATTCAGTTAATACACAATGATGACACAGACCGTCAATTTAGATAGGTTTGGGAATGAGAACTTATAATTTTTTATGAATTTTTATATATCATCGGTATAAAATATATTTTATTATATATTAAATTTTAATATCATTTATAAAAGAGTAAAATAGTTCTGTAGACGCATAGCCTACAAAAGTCACATTGAATAAAAGTTGAACGGGTGTTTCATGAAGAGAGAGAGTGTTCGAAAAAAAAACTCTCGTGTCGAAGAAAAACTCCCACTGATGACACCCGCGTAAAAGCAGTCCATTTATTTTAACACAAAAAAATTCACCATAATATTTAAGTTAAAAAAAAATCCAACCTAAATTATTTTTATTAAACACTACATAATTAAAATCGAATTATTTTAAAAAAATCTACCCTGAATTATTTTTATTAAACACTAAATAATTAAAATCAAATTATTTAAAAAAAATCCACAAACTTCTTTCAAATTTAATCACCGTATTCGTAATTAATGAAAAATTAATTAATTTTTATAAGTTAATTAATACAACAGTTCGAAATATACGTACTAAGTGAATTTTTAAAGTTAAGGGAGAAAGAGTATATACGTCTTTTTAGGTGAAGAGAGAGAGTGTTTTTAAATTTCATTTATATGAGAAAGAGTGTTTTGTTAAAACGCCGGTCTTTTAATACAATCGTCCGACCATTTAGCATAAAACGCCTCTTCTCTCATCACGTAAAATTTTAAGTTCACATGTGATGAGAGAAGAGACGTTTTATGCTAAATGGCCAGACGATTGTATTAAAAGACCAGCGTTTTAACAAAACACTCTCTCTCATGTAGGTGAAATTTAAAAATACACTCTCTCTTCACCTAAAAAGACGTGTGTACTCTTTCTCCTTAACTTTAAAATTTCACTCACATACGTATATTTCGAACTGTTGTATTAATTAATTTATAAAAATTAATTAATTTTTCATTAATTACGAATATGGTAATTAAATTTGAAAGAAGTTTGTGGATTTTTTTAAAATAATTTGATTTTAATTATGTAGTGTTTAATAAAAATAATTTAGGGTGAATTTTTTTTAACTTAAATATTAAGGTGGATTTTTTAAAAAATAATTCTTTCGATTTTTAAATTTCACCTACATGAGAGAGAGTAATTTTTAAATTTTTAAATTTCATCTACATGAGAGAGAGTAATTTTTAAATTTTTAAATTTCACCTGTTATATGAGAGAATGTGTTTTTAAATTTCACAGAGAGAGTAACTTTTAAAATTTTAAATTTCAACCGTCGATCTCACGATCAACGGACGCCTACAGAAGTCACTTCTGTAAGGCGTTTATAGAACTCTGCCCTCTTTATAAAATTACTCTTAACTTTAATTATTTTACGTATAATTACTAGAATTAGAATATTTCACCATCAAACATACGGGAACCAAATCATCTCTAATGATTAATGACTTGCTTTTGAAAATTCATATAGATGTCAATCAGTTGTGTTAGGTTAATACGACTTAGAAATTTATTTTAGGTACAATACGGTTATAACTTATTTTAATTTTATTAAAAATATAATATTAATATAATTTATATGTATAGTTAAATGTTAGATTTAAACGATTTAACTTACAACTAGTCAACCATATATTATTCATTAATAAACTCAAATTTACACAACAAATGTAAATTTTTTTTTATTAAACAAAATCACAAAGGTTACTTTTTATAACCAATTTACAAAGTTAAAAAAAATGTAAAAATTACATCGCATAATAATTTAGTAAATTACATAAAAATGAATTTAAACTTTATATAATTACATTTTAACAATTTAAAAATATAAAAAATAAAAAATTACATTCATTAAAATTTACATTCTAAATATATATTCTACAGAATTCATCGATCTAATCATCTATTATGATGTTCTTTTACATACACTAATGTTTTTGATATATTTTATTTTAACTTAAATCTTTAGTTAACTTTATATTGTTGAAAATTTGTTTGTAAGCTATCAAAGATATTAGAATTGTCAAAAAATCTTTAGTCATTAATAATAATATAGGAAATATCATACTATTTCTTTTCCACCAATTTAATTCATTAAATTCATTGAAATCAGAAAATTAATTTCATAACTATTGATGATTGATAGAATTAAAAGTGTTTAATTTATGTTTGGAAATTGTATGATTAGAAGATGACGACGTTGATAAAAAATCATTATCATCTTGAGAATCTTGTAAATAACTACCATAAGTCTAATTTGACGATGATGTTAATGGTGACATTGATGAAGTGGATTCTATTTACTAATCCATATTTTAATGTATATAAATTAAATATTTTATTTAAATTTTCTTCTATTATTTGTATATTTAATCTTAGATATACACCTAAATATTTTTGTATTTCTTTTATTAATTTACTAGTATATTTTATTTTATACTTAAGATCTAAACAAACATTCAAAATATATAACAATGGAATTTCTTGCCAATATTTTAAAAATTTGTCTTTCATTTATTTACTATTGGTGAAAAAATTAAAGATTTTTATATTTATTAAAAACTAAAGAAATTTCATATAATTTAAGAATACAATGCTAAAATAGAAGTAAAATAATAAACACATAATAATCTGCATTAGTTGTATTATAAAAAGGTTTTAAAAATTCAATAATTTTAAAATCATCATTTATTGTTTTTTATGTTATAATCAGATAAATATTGATTCTTTATATGATAAAAAATTTTCTATTATTAAATATAAAGAATTCCAACAATGTTAATGTTAGACATCAATGGATAATTTTTTATGTGGTATGTCAAATGAATTACGTACATGACCAAATTCTACCGATCGCTTACATGAATTTATGATGAAGGTTAAGACTTTCCTAATATTTTCAATATAACTTTTTATTTTTGTAATACTAACTTTATCAAAAGTAATACTACCAACTTTAGTTCTAATTCTATTTAAATCAAAAATTTCCATAATAATATTAAAAATATTTTCAGTAATATGTGGAAATAGAATATTTTTAAATCCTATTAATCTTTTTTGTAAAACCTAGTTATTATCAATATAATGAGTAGTTACAGAAATATAACAATTTCTAGTTTTATCCTCCCAAAGGTTAGATGTGCATGTTATACAAGTGATAATAATATGTTGGGAAAAACTATTTGCACTTCCACCTCTCTTCTAAGACATGGAATGTCGACACACGCCTACCCGTATATGTTCCAACTGCGCGCAATCTCTCGGGTTGAATGTCGGTGACAAAACACAAGCACACACACTCTCTCAGAGTAACGTTTTTGGTGGAAGGAAGGAATAATAAGAAGGAAGAAGAAGACACAGAAGTTTTATGTGGTTTGGCAGAATGGCCTACTCCACGGGGTGTTGATTCTCTTCTTCTTGTGCCAACTCTTCTTTGATACAACAGTCTCACTCTTACAAACAGCGTCTTGATACAACATACATCATATATATAGTATCATGAATGAGAACTCAAGAGTCGGAACCTCGAAAGTATCATCAGCCACGAGCATACCACCACTTGGCAACTGCATGGACAGCATTAGACTGTCGGACCTGCAACCACCTGCAACCCGTCTCTAGTCGCACTTGTCCTTCAACCGGCTGCCGTTGGGTTGACCCGGCTGTCGGTTCTCCTAGGCTGGCGGCCGCTAACCCGGTCGGGTCATACTCTTGTTCCGCTAGACGTCGGCTCCTACCTCTTGCAGCTATACGCAGTCCGTAGACTAAAGGCTATATACTTACAGTTGTAAACTTAAACCGTAAATTAAAGGCCATAAGGGAACCTCTGCTCTTACTCCCTCACGGTGGTTCTTCTCCCTTACCTGCGTCTTCACCTCACAGGAGCTCCTTCGAAAGGGTAGAGCTCCTCCGTCGCTAGTGTCAACCTCCGTTGATCACCCCTTCTCCCCTCTCAGTTGAGTAAGGTTTTCCTACGGGTGGAGATGGGACTTGGGGTGGTCGAACTACAATAAGGTCATCATTCCTTGTTTGTGCCCACTCCCATACCTGTCCACTGCGTTTGTCCACATTGTTTTTCAAATGTTACATCACTTTTAAGACTTTCAAGATAAGCAGCAGATTAAATCAAAGGAAAAATAATTCCCATTGGCATTTAAATATTCAAATAAATTAAAATCGCTGATTGAGTTTTTCTGAGATTTAATTGAGAAAGTTTCCCAATGCCATGTTGATTGACAGATTCTAATAAGATTTTGCTTGACAAATTAAAATCATTCTAACTCATCTAACGGTTACATTTTTCAAAATTCAAATTTTTTTTGAAAATTTTCTTTTCCTAGATTTTGAATAAAAATCCCGTAGGAGTGCATTTCTACATTTGGAATTGGACGAAAATGAATTAACAGAAATTTATTTCTTAAATAAAATTAAATTACGTCGAAATAAATTTAATATAAAGGTATTTTTGTACTTCTTATAATTAAATAAAATTAAAAATTTTGCCAATCAAACAAAAACAGATGAAGAAGTTCATACTTGTTAAATTTCAAATGATTTACATGAGTCAAAACTTTGTTTTTGTTATAAACCGAAGAATGACCAATATCGGTGAAAATAAATTGAATTGAATTACATTGTTACAAACAAGTAATTTGTGAAAATTGAACTTATTTTAATTCAATTTTAATGAATTTTATTGATACAAATAGAGTTTACGTCTCTAAACATATAAATTATTTAAAAATAATCTCTTCTTTCCGTGAATGGTTTATTTGAACGGTGAGTTGCATTAAAACTTGGAAAATGTGTTGGACTTGATTCAATGATTTATATACATTAATCTAATTTTTTTGATACATTAAGGGTAACATTTGTTAATTTTAACTTTATCTACCTTTACTATGTATAGTTGGAGTTATACTTATTTATAACAAATAATTAAACTTAGTACAATACTAGTAGTTAAAATTTAACTCTAATTACTATTCATGTAACATCAACCACATTACATCAAATGTTGTTACTATGTACAATTGAAGTTGAAATATCAATTTACCAAATAATGTAATTACTAGAGTTTACATTCATTTCAAAAATCTGATTTTTATCAATTCTTTCCAACTCTTCTTCAATTTAACAAGGGAGCCAATTTTCTAGTGGTGTCACTAAAAAACTTTTCTAGTGGTGCTTGGGGAGGGTATTGCTGTGTGGGAGGGGAGGGGGCAGCAAGAGGGGAGGGGGTGTTGTAGAGGGTGGGAGACTGCGTGGGAGGCTACGCAAGAGATTGCGTAGTGGAGGGTGGGATGGATGGACTTGGGAGGGTAGTGAAACAGGACAGACTGGGGAAGGGGTCGACGGAATAGGACAGACTAGGGATGGGGTTGTGTGCGGGCAGAGGGTGTGGATGGAAGGACTGTGGATGGCGACGGAACAGGACGATGTTAGGATTGGACAGGAAGAGAAAGTCTACTTAGACAAATTTTCCTTAACTGGACAGGAACTTTCGTCTGTGGTCAACGGATGTTCTTCTGTTGGACAGAGGAACTTCAGTTCGTGGTTAATTTATTCTTCAATCTTGCAACTTTATTTTCTGGGTTGGAGAAAATCTTGGTTTAACTAGTTTGAATAATGTGATAAAGCTGTAAACTTATTTCCAACATAAATCAATATTTTGGCCGTAGGTTAATTTCGTAGTTGGATGGAGGAACTTCCATTCGTGGTTGATGGATGTTCCTCCGTTGGACAGAGGAATTTTTGTGGCTGAACATAGGACTTTCGTAGTTGGACAAACTCAGACATGCACGTTGCTGACCCATCATACTTAGAGATATGCAATTGATATCGTGGTTAGTCTAGGCCAAATGTTCGGCTCCTCACGATTCAGGTTGGGAGTACAAGTGTTGTACTCCCATGTGCCAGCTAAGGCACCTTAGAAGTATGGGTTGGTTGCTGGTTATGCCTCAAATGTAGCAACTAGGATCGGCCCCCACCACCTGCGGGCACTCCCCAGGTGTGAGCGCGCTGGCGTTCGATCGTGTTTCTTTAAGTTATTCACGACATCGTTAACCTTATTCATAACATCACCTCTCGTACAACGGACCTAGTCCGTTGAGTCTCTCATCATGCAACGAACCTATTACTTATCTAACAGTGTTGGTTAACTGGCAGTTCTATCACCGGGACGGAATGTCCACCAACACTTGATGTTTGTCGACAAAAGTTCCATTTCATTAACGGTACTTCCATTTTTATTTAGGTTAGCCTGTAATGTTATGACCAATCATATAGTAAAACCCGTAATGTTATGGTCAGTTGTAGAGTAAAGCTCGTAATATTACGGCCAATTGTAAGGTAAAACCAGTAATGTTACGGCTAGCTGTAGAGTAAAGTCCATAGTGTTACGGCCAGTCGTAGGGTAATGTTGCGAGTTGGAGTCTTCCTAGAGCAGACCAGCTGTCTATCGATAGAGGGGTGGAATTCTGGCCTAGATGGCAATTGCCCGACCCTTGCTGGCCGCCTTTGATGTACTTTCTAGAGGCGTAAGTCCAATCCTCTTTTTACTTTTGATGCAACTTCCAGAAGTGTTACAGTTGAGACATCAAGTCCTAGAATGGATTGGTCGTCCGACGACATGTGGGTAGACTTCCAGCCTAGATGGCAGATGTCCAGCCCTGCCAACCACCCTTGATGCACCTTCTAAGGGTGTGAGACAAGTCCCAAAGCAACTGACTGTACAAATGCAGGTCTTTGGCCTTCTACAATAGAGATGAGGGAATTCTGACCAAAATAGCATAATTCTGACCCTTATGCCGGTAGTTTCTAAAGCGCTTGAGGACTCATTGCAACAAGCCAATGAGCGCTCATCTTCCGTGACTAGGGCTGGCTAATCTGGCAAATTTCCTGCTAGGACGACGAAATTCTGGCCCAAAGTGCTGGCACCTCTTGACAATTCCAAGAGGGCGGCGAGCCCAACCATTGCTTAGTCAACGTAACGTGTGCTACATTTGACCTTCCTATGCTCGATGGTCTAACTTCGCGAAATGTCGTGACCTTGGCCTATAAATAGACTCCCCCTTACCACTAGTGAGAGGTTCGACTAGTTACTCGATCGATGCGTCAACCACCTACTGGCGTATTGCATCTAGAGAACTTGACCAACCTCGTAAGATTTTTGGTTGGCACTTTGTCCAACCAGTAAAGTTCTTGGTTGTTGAAGGCCCATCATCTGTTTGATCGAAGCTCCCAAGCGAGGCTCTAGTTCTACGACACTGCACGATAGCACCTCCCTTGCAGGTAAGCCTTCTATCAACTCTTAGATCTCTTCCCCCATAGGGTGTGCGACCTTGCACACCCAGAGGAGGATAGTTTCAGTTAGTTGCATCCATTATTTTCTCTCCCATGAGACAGCCACCTATGGCTTGGATTAGGTGGGGGTGGTTTGTTTTAGGGCTATCCTCAGCCTTCCTTTCGCCCTCCTCCTTGCTCGTTGACTTCTCTGAGATAAGGAAAGGTTTTTGATTGAAGTTCTCCCTGACTTGACCTAACAGCAAGTCAATCCAAGTAGGATGTCACCTCCCCTCCAAGGGTTTATCATTTACTATTTCTTATTTGGTATTTTTGTTTATTTCGCATGTTCATTAATTCTGCACTTTTATATTTATGCTTATATATGTCGCAAGGATCCTAGTGGTTGCATACTTTATACACCATAGTCCTAGACTATTTTTTCCCTTGTGCACCATGCGAGACAAAGAACAAAACCTTGGTCCTGGTACCTTGGTTTCTGCCTTGTTGATCGGAAAACAAGCTGGGTGCCAGCTTTGAGCCCGGCACCATCGATAGCTCCCTACTTGGGTCACCTGTAGCTCACACCCCTTGTCTAACCTCACAACCTACCTCGTGTAGACAATTATTTCTTTAATTTTCTTTCACACAAATGCTTGACACTTACACGTCGCAACCTATGGCAAGTGCCCTGAGACATTTGGTCCCGAAAGTTTCCTCTGGAACCCCTTGGTGTTAATTCCTAGAGGTGCATTTGTCCCCTTTGCATCTTTTTTATTTACTTAGCATAATACCCTGAAGCTAGTGCAAGCCATGACATTTTCGACATTTTCTCAATCGATTCTGCCAATTTCCAACCTCTCCATGGCTTGAATGTTGAGGATGAATCCTAATTTTGTTCCTAGTTACCCTTATTTTCATGAGTCGTTAAGAGACCGAATTTCATCTAGACTGACTGGAGGTGCGTAATACTTTCCTCACCTATACCTAGAACTCCTTATCTAGTATTTTAAACAATAGATCCCTTATTATTCCATTTTTCACTCTTTTAATCGAGATTTTTAGTCTTTGTTGTGAGATGTTTATCTTTTCTTCACAAGTTTCCTTATTTCTTCTTAAAATAAAGTAGCGACTCCGTTTATTTGCATTTTCTTAACATTTTACCTGGAGTCTGTTTTCTGCTCTTGTTCGTCATGAGGATGGCATAGCCGTCCATTGAGGGATTTGCTCGAGGGATAGCAACACGTGCGTGGGAGACTGCATGGGTGGATGGCGTGGATGATCGCAGTGGAGGGCATGGATGGACAGATTGGGGAGGGGGTGGTAGAACACATGCATCACTGACAATGCAACCCTTTTATGGGTTGCCTACGAAGAAGAAGGGGGATCCCAATTTTTTGGTCAATTGTGTATTTTCTTGATTAGTAATGGTTGATTGGTTGCGGTGAAGGAGACTACGTGGGAGGGGGTTGATCGCAAGAGAGTATCTGCGACGAAAGACGACGTGTTGCACACCACAGGGTGAAAGAGACTACACAAGAGGGGAAGCCATCGATTGAAGGAGAGACGACGTGTGGAGTTTGCACGAGTGGACGATGCAAATTTGATTTTTTTAAATTGGGAATGACACATTCCCCTTTCAACAAAATGATTTCAACATCAAAACAACTTCTATGAAAAAATCCCTTCTTCAACCTAGCTTTCTCCCATCTGCAAATGCCACCAATGCCTCGCACCCTCTCGTCACCCTTGTGCGGAACCTCGGTTGATGGGTGACAGCGACAGGCAATGACAATGGTGACGATTGTGATGAACCTTAGAAATCAATCACATAGGCTTTGAGCATGTCTTCCAAAATTTGAATTGTCCTCTCCAACTGTCCAAGGATGGAAAACCATGCTAAACTATACTCTTATCCTTAGTGCTTCGTGGAAAGTCTCTCAAAACCTAGCCACGAACCTTGAGTCCCTATCAAGGGTAATAGTCGTAGGCACCTGGTGCAGTTTGACTATTTTCTAATAAATAGTTCAACTAATTATGCATGGGCATACAAATGTTTATAGCAAGGAAATGAGCAGGTAAGTCGATCCACAACAACTCGTATAGCATCATTTCCTCGATTTGTATTTAGTAGTCCCACTGCAAAATCTATCATACCATGTTCCTGATATTTATTTAACAATATACGATTTATATGATTTTAACATTACATATTTATTTAGTAATGCACGTCATACATATATAAATAATTCTAAAAAATTATAATTATTATTTAATGTAATTATATAATTTAATTTTTCATATACAATATGTTTTAAAAATAAATTACATAAAATTCAATTGAGTGTGATTTTATTACGTTAAAATTATATTATTACTAATTTAAATAAACGTAATTCAACTTTAAAAGAAATAACTTTAACAAAAAACTATTGCAGTCTAAAAAATTAACTCAAACAAAAATCCAACTCTAACAAAATTAATATAACTTCAATTTCAGGCTCTTTGTTTTGGTGACAGAAATATAGAATGCATCATCAAACTCGGATTATTTTGCAATTAAAAGATAACCGTGCATTTTAGATCATTATATTTAATGGTGCATGAGTTAGATTGTATTAAATTGCAACATAGAATAAATTAAAAATTAAATTGAATCGTGTTGAAATATAACCAAACGGTATTGAATTTAGTATTTTGAGTCGATTATATTGAATGTGGATATCTTGGTACGTAGTTATAATCTCAGAAAAAATCAACTAAACAAATTTAGTGATAATTAATTGAATTGTTAAATGGTTAATTAATTATAAAAACATAAACATTGATGCAAGGACGAATATGTGTACCAATATAAATATTAATAAAACACTAATACTAGAATAAATATTTATAAAAAATATGTAATACAGATATTCCATCACTTACAATCTGTATTGTATAAAAATGTAACATGAATTATAGATATCAAAGATATTTCATCTGATTTACATTCATTAATAATATTGAAAGGCAACCTTAATTTGTTGAGTTTATAACTTGAACAGTATTAAATAAAATTAGTGATCATGTTGGTAAATACCATTATAAAAACTGTTGAGAAAAAAAATTGAATTTTTAAATTTCTTATTTATCTAATTAGAAATTATATGAACATTTTAATTTATATTAGTGATATTTATAAAATTTTTAATATTTCAAAAATATTTTAAATATTTTTAAAAATCTAATAAAGATATTTCTTAACTTATCATTAATCAAAAATATTAAACTGAATTATATTGAAATAAAATCATAACTTTATTGAATAAATGCAACTAGGCTTTTATTAAAATATAAACATGATTGTAATAAACTATAACTTTTAATAGTAATTTATGAAATACAATTAACTCTTTAAAGTAAATTTTTTTTAAAAAAGTTATAATATTATTATAAAAATGTTATAATATTTTTATAATATTATAAAAAATATTATTTTCATTATAAAATTTTAAAAATATAAAAAATTTCAAAAAAATATTTAAACATTGTAAAAAATGTTCTTGTTTTTAAAAAAAAAGCAAAACTTTTTGTAACATTGGAAAAGACATTATTGACATAAGGGGAAAAAAGTGCGTAATAAAAAAACGAACAATTTTTTAAACATTGTAAAAATAATTATTGACATCAAAGATTAAAGGAGAAAACAAAATTTACAAGTTTTGTAATTGGAAAATTTGTTATAATATTAAACAAAATATTATACCGTTGTAAAAGTAAATTGTTAACATTTGAAGAAAAAAATTACCTTTCTTATAAGATTGCAAAATTCATTGTTATATTGTAAAAATATTCTCGTTAAAAAGTGTATAATATTTTATAACAATGCAAAAGTATTGTTCACATAAAGTAAAATAATTCATTATTTTTTATAACATTATAAAAAATCTTAAAAGATCGTAAATATTGTAAAAAATTATAACATTATAAAAATATAAATTATATACTAAAATTATTGTTAATAATATTATAAATTTATTGTTACGAAGGATCCGTAATAATATTAACAATTAATAACATTTTAACGGAAGATCTTCCGACGATCGTTTTTACATATATACATATCTTCCGAAGATTTGCCTTCCACATCTAAGACATGAATGATTCTATTTGAAATATTAACTAACCCGATGTTTGTTGTCGACATCTGTAACAAAAGGAGGTTAATTTATAACTAACTCAAGTCATTCGATAATATAAACTAATAATATTGCCGATACGAGTGTTAGGACTTTAGATAATTTGTATGCGAAACAATCAGTGATTCCGTGATATTCCTACATGTTCCGAATAAGGATTGAGATTCCTATTCGTGATTTAAATTGAAGTGGAAATTGCGCCAGGCTGGCATAGGTATTATCTAGTTTTATGGCTAGATAAATAATAAAATATCGGTAACGTCGTTTAATGACCAGGAAAAAAAACTGGAAGAAGTAAAAAAAATAAAAAAAAAGCGCGTGGATGAACGTCTTTTATCGATTACGTGGACAAGTAATGGACAAAACAACACGGCTTCTGTCCTCCCCTCATTTTTGAAATTAATTTATTGAACTGGAACTCTGGAAGAACGCATAACCCGTCAAATGAACTGGAAAATCGAATAATCGAAGTTCGAATAAACTATCAATCCAAAAATCTTCAATACAAGAGCAAGCATATTTAAGAAAAACGGAAAAATAAAAGCTGGAGTTCAATCGTAAGAAAGGCCTCAGACCGTCCTAGTAGCACGAAGGTCAGCATCGGTGCAAGCATAACCACGGTGCTTGCGATCAGCCAAACAAGCTGTACATCATCGGCACAAAATCGCTACCAGTGTTGTAAATTCGAAGATCATATCGGCTATGGTATCTGGGAGGCGGAGAAAATTCGAAACATGAAAAAGTTACTCGATCGTCGATAAGCTCAGAGGGGGAAAAGTGTCAGAGACGTAGGTATCGTATCAACACATATGCATTGCATATGTCAGTCAGGGATAACTGTTGATTGACGCTTCTCATCATTCACGGAAGAAAAAAGCATGAACAGAAACGTGACTAGAAGAAACGGCTATGGGAAACAGAAATCAAACGCGCAAAATCGGAGGGGGCAGGAGTCGGATCTTCCTATTCGTTGATGAAAATGCATCACCGGGCACAATCCTTTCAGATTGGGCACCTCCACCTTGAATATCATTCGTCATTCCAGAAACTACCCCTTGGAACCCAAAGAGTGAAACGCTGGCTCCACGAAAAACGGAGGAACGGCGACAAAACCTAAATATGAAGAGGAAAGCGAGTTTGTCTGATATATATATGTGTGTGTAGATGCAGTTTAGGGTTTTTACGATCCAAGGGCCAGAATTCATCGATTGCCCAATTGGGCTGGATTAAAACTGGGCTCGATGATATGGACCGGCATGATTTTGATTCGGTTGATTTTTGGACGAGTACATACAATACTTACAGTAACATTTAATTTAAAAATATAAAAATAAGTATTTGGATATAAAATCTTGAGTTCAAGTGGATATATAATTTGTGTAAAAAAATTAATTGTAATTAAATTTCTGTTATTTATCATCAATGTTCACAATAATTTTAAATAATGGTAAACAACAGCATTCACACTTTTTCACATGCGATGAGCAATACATCCCATATCTTGTCGATTTTAATTAGTATTATTAGTATAAGAAGAAAACTTTTTAAGGTAAACGCTTTTGTAAATATTTATTTGTAATACTTGTCAAATGCAAGATTTAAATAAAAAATTATAAAAGAATTCACTCGTTATCATATTAAGAAAAAGTTATAAAAGAACCATAAAAGATATATTCTTATCTATCTCTCACTTCATATATTATATTTTTAATATTCGTTTATTGATGAAATCGGTAAACTTGAAGCATATTAATTTAAATTTAAGTGTTTATGTACTACATGTGAAATGATGGTAATTAAAATTAGGAGTTTATTTGTACATATTAGAAATACGAGAAACATAAATTTATGAAATAGGAAGTGAAAAGGAAAAGGAAAATTTTAAAATAGAAATTTTTTTAGGATTATTTGTATATATTGCGAAAAAATTTTAAAATTAATTTTTAAAAATTTATAAATATTCTATATTTTAATATTTTAAACATAATTTCATATTTCTCATGTAACACAAGTTTAACAATGATCATAGAAGATTAGACAAGATGTATGAAGTTAGCGATGTGTGTTGTGATAAATTTTTCATCAATTGTAAAATTTGTTTAACCTGATAAGTGAAAAACAATTGAAATTTTTTGTACTTATGATGATTGAAAATTTTAAATTTTTTTCACGCTTTCCAAAATGTACAAATACTAGAAAATCTAATTTTTTTTTTCCAAAATTTCGAGAGGAGACAAACCCCTTAGAGCATTTTTGATGAAAGATTAGGAAAAGAATTCGATTAAAAGAGATTTAAGTGTTTATGCACATATGTGCACGTAATACAAAAAAAACAGAGATTTAAAATTTTCATACTACAAATTATAATATTCATATTTTCAATATATAGAATACAAAGGTATTGCTTTACCGGTAAAGAATCATAAATCCAAATCGTCCTAACAATCTGAAATCGGAAGCCGTAACCAGCCCTGACATCTGATACCATTAGCTTAAATTGCCCTGACCATCAACAAAATCGCTTGAAAAAAATACAAACAACACCATTGAAAACTTAATCCATGGAGAGGATTAATTATATATTACCAAAATGTTGTTTGGAATAGGTTAAGGGTCTGTTTATGTTGCTAAAATTTATCGAAAAAAATGTATCAATCTTGTTAAAAAAGAATTTATCAGAATATATTATAATATCACACGATGCAGCTCGTTTCATAAAATTATAAAGATATATTTATCTTCGAACGAAGAGTTTGTATTAATATTTATTTATCGTTGTCGATAACATGCTCGTTTCATAAAAAATGTAATAATATTGTATTTTAAAAATTATAAAAAATGAAAAAAAATAATTTATTTTATTATTTTTTAAAGATATAAGCATGTTAGATGATGTAGAAAACTTCCAGGGAACTGACGGCATAAAAAATCGACGAGACCGGAGACGATGGGGCTCGAACACGTCGCCACCGGCAGAGAGCATAAGTTCAATACGACAACGGCGATCGAACACGAAAGCACAGCGGTAGGTGCAGAAAATTTTTCTTAATTAATCGTCCCGTACAAATTAACGATCATATTTAATAAAAATTACGAGAAATTTTTTTGAACCTTAAGTATTACATTAAAAATAACGTGATAAAACTTAAGTTCATTTATTCATATATTATTATACTACATATGTGCAGGTGGTTGTTAAACATGCCATGTGTTTCCCACACCGATGCGCTCGTACTTACCAACACATCCATATTCCCATGTGCTTGATCTGACATCAATTGCATGTCATCGTTTTAAGAAGGGTTTTTTTTTTTAAAAAAAATAATTTACGATAATTTAATTTTATAAATACTAAAAAAATATAAAAATTATTTAATAAATATATCATAAAATAGTATAATAAAAAAAGTAATTACCTAACAAACGATGCCATTGATTTCAAATTATGGTAGCGGATAATGACATGATGCTCATCGGTTGGGATTTTTTTAAAGAATTGCATGATATTCATCTGACCATTTGCAGTAAACCTCTTGATCTTTTGCAAGTTTTCTTTCCATGTATACATTCGTATTTATTCTCTTTTGCCGCTACTTTATTCATCGCATCACACCGCCAGTTGTCTCTGGAACGAAGGAATTGTCGTATCCCCACGCCCTCACATGGCATTTAATATATTTCTAAGATGGCAAAGGTGTTCTTGGGATATAAGACTCGTAAACATTATTATTATATTCTTGATCGATTTAAAAGTGGTGTGACACAATGGAATAATACTTCATATTTTATATGGCGGTTTGAAAGCCTACCTATTGTTGTCTATCGACAAATTTTTCTAGGTGTGGACGTTCTATTTAACTTTTCATCCAACAAGTTTCAATGTGGGATGGAGAGGAAGTCACCTTTCTCTTTTTCTTAGAAAAATTATTTTTAATTAATTTTGATGATGTAAAATCTAATGATAAATTTAAAATGACATGTATATATTAAATATTTATTGTAAGGTGTACATTTTATAATAATGATAGTTGAAGCAAACATCAAGTAATTAAAGCAGGGATATATCAAAGAAAATTAGTAGATAAAGATCAAGTGGAAAAAGATCTTTGCCATGAGTCTCCAAAGATTGGACTTCCAATTGGGGAATCTAAGGTCCAATCTCTTGAATTGAGTGCTTGACTAATTTGCCTAAGATCGTTGTCGCATCATCTACGATTTCTGCCTTACATGCAACTCTAAGGTTTATCTGGGGTTGATTTCAACTAATTTTTAAAATTATTTCTAATAATATTATTATTATATACATTTTAATATATAATTTTTTTATCAATTTAATTATTATGTAACTTTAATTTTAATAATAAAATTAATTTTAACTTTAATTTTATTCAACTTAAAAGAACAAATTGAAACGAAACCTTAATCTTGCCATCCATGTGATCTCTAATCATTGCCAACATTGTCATCATAAACCTTTGCTTGCGGTCTTCACCCCAAATCCACATCGAACATCCAGAAAGGTAAAGGAGGGCAATGCACCGCCTTATCTCTACACATCCACGTAAGTTTGGAAATAAAGAATTCTAATTTTACTTATAAATTTTTTTATATAAATTTTTATCCATATAATTTATAAAATTACTTTTAACTTTAATTCTTTACAAACTAAAGTACAGTAGAAAACAAATAGACCTTATCATTCGTAAGCACGATGTCTGCCCCAATCTACATATGCATTTTGATTTCTACTAGATTTGCATGAGGTCAATGTCATTGGACTGTGTGTCGGCTTATTGAATGCAGGAGCATTAGAAATGTAAAAGAACTGGAGGAGGCAGCCAACTTTGCAAGCCCCTTAGGAATACCTACACTTTTTTACTTCAGGATTTTTCTGTACTCGAAAACTTTAACTCTCCTCCCTTGCTTGGAAATGCATAAAATAGATACAACTGTCATTGTAATTATGAATTATTTGTTATAATTTAAAATTTGAAAATTATTTGTAAATCGGAAATTAATTTGAAAATTTTATATTATGATATAGAGGTGAAAAATAGTTAACAAATTCATCTTAATTGAATTGGCTAAAGTGGAGAACCTAAATGATGTTAATTAGATGTGGCATAAGAAGATTAAACATGCTCTTGAATTTGATAATCTAGAACATGTAATTGAGGCTAATTTTTCAGAAATCAATAATGATACTTCTGAAGTGGAAATAAGAAAAGTAGAAAAATAGAAAATAGAAGATAAGATAGTAAAAAGTCTTATATTCATGTTTATGAATGATAACTTAGTAAAATATTTTAAAATTTACACTACTTATAAAACAATTGAAATGACAATACAACTTTTCTTTCAAAATTACAATTTTTGCAAAATGCTTGATGAACAAAATGTAATGAAACATGTTAACAATATGATTATAATAACAAAAGATTTAACTACTGTTGGAACACTTATACTTGAAAAATGACAAATAGCAACAATATTAAATAGATTCCTACATAATTTTAACATAATAATTACATTTATAAAGTCAACCACACTTTAACTTACTAAATTACAAGTTATGCTGGATACATAACAGGAAATGATGGCTAGTGTAGCCCCACCTTAGCTTATTGAACTTCGAGCTGGGTTCCTAAAATTTTCTAAATTAAATCATAATGATAACAGTACTCATATTTTCAAAGCATGCAGTCTCTTTTAGGAATTTTGAGAAGTTTTGCTCTCCAAGCTAATACCTCTTCGACAATAAATTCAACATTTATTATTTTTTTGTTACCAAATTTTTCTTATTAACAACATTTATTCAATGTGTTTTATGACTATTATCAATGAGCATTTACAACAAATTTACATCTCCCACTTGATCATAAAGACCACACATTGATTTCCATGCAAGGAGATGCTTCACTTCTACTCCCACTATTCATGGAATATACTGTAATTTCATTTTTCCATTCCCATTATTCATGAGAATATTCTTCATTTTTATCATCCATAGAAATGTTCATTAATCTCATCAAGTTCACAAATTTGATAAATTTTTTCATTAAAATATTTTTTATCAAAGGATTAGCAATCATATTATCTGTAAGAATATAAGGTTACATTCTTTTTTCCCACTTCACTACTCCTGAAGTGGGAAAAATTACTCTCGAGAGAAAGTGCAAAAGAACAGGTTGTGCACGAGACCCGTGATTGAGTTTTCCACTTTGACCCTTTGCTCGCTCATGATCTTGCAACTTTCTTTCCTTCTTCACACACATTCGTTGTCGTCCTCTTCCCTTTTTGCCGTTGACCATCCTCCACTCTCAGTACCCTTCCTCGCCCTCTCCCTTCCTCACCCTTTCTCGTTTGTTGTATTCAGTCCTTCATCGCCCTTTCTTGCCCTTCCTCATTTGTCGTCTTTAGTCATTCATTGCCCTTTCTCGCCCTGCGCCCAAATTATTGTCTTCAGTCGACCTTCCTTGCCCTACACCTAAATCACCATCTTTTGTTGACCTTCCTTGTTGTTCGTTACCTTTCCTTGCCCTACGCCCAAATCGTTGTCTTCAATCGACCTTCGTCGTCCTTTCTCGTCCTGTGCACAAATCATCGTCTTTAGTCGACCTTCCTTGCCCTCTCCCTTGCTCCGATGTTGTCGTTTTCAGTTGACCTTCCTTGCCCTCTCCCCTCCTTCGATGTTGTCGTCTTCAGTCACCCTTCATTGGACACAATCGTCATTCATCCTCTCCCCCTCTCCGGCTGTTCACTACTCTCTGCCATTGTCGTCGGTGCCCTCTCTCATTGTCCTTTGCATTTGTCGTCATTGTCCTCTCTCAAATTTGTCTAATATCTGATACAAAATATGAACTATTTTGTCATAGTTTTGTATCATTTGTCAAAAAAATCTATGAAAATTATTGAAAATAGTTACGACAAAAATAAGTATGAAATTTTTTTTTACACTTGTCAAATTTTATGATGATATTTTTTGAATAAATTTATTTTATTAAAAAATAGCCTAAATTTAATAAAAATATTTCATGAAGAATTGTACTTGTGTTGGTAAATGTTGGTATTTTAATTAATTTGTAAAATGACATTGAAAAATTTATTTAATTATTGATGTGATGGAAGTTACGATGATAAAATAATGAAAAAAGTAAATTAAGAAATGTGAATGTAATGATAAAAAAAAAGAAATACTTCAACAAGTTCGGAATGAAAAAAAAACGATGCTTAAGTTAATTTTATTTCCTCCTTTTCCTACAATATCACAAATATAGTGATAATATATATTAATATATTGTCATCTTGAATTATTAGCACCACTATAAATCAAGTCATTGCCATTTTGTTATTACAAAACATTTCTATAAGACCACTTATTAGACTAAGATTTAAATCATTTAAAAATCTCTTGATTTAAACAACATATGATGCACTTATAATATAGACACCATATATTTTGCTTCCTATGTGTATTTTGCCACACACCCTTGCTTCTTTCTATCCTAAGATATAGTTTCACTTCTAAAGATAAATACATGTCCTACAGTGAACTTTCTATCATCTTTGTCATCTCTTAAATATGCATTTATAAAACCAAGTATTTTCAATTTTTTTACTTGATAAATTTACGGTGGAAAGTTTCTTTTAAATACTTTATTATTCTTTTCACAACCTCCCAATATTTTATTATAGGATTACTTTTATACCTACTAACAAGATTTACTACATATGCCAAGTTTGATATAGTACACAATATAACGTACATTAAACTTCTGACTACTTAAGCATAAGGTACTCTTAAAGGTTCTTTCTCCTTTCCAGAGCATTGGTTCCTACTTAACCTTTTGCAAAAAACATGTGGTGTAGGGGTTGAAGAACAATTTTCTATTTCAAACATTTTTAGTACCATACGTAGGTATCTTTAAAGATTTGAATTCTAAGAACATAGGATGTTTTTTCCATGTCCATCTCAAATTTTAATTTAAGTTCTACATTTGTTTTATTCAATATGTTAGTATTATTTCAAACAAGCAAAATATCATCTATATATAAAGATGATACAATAAACTTTCTCACACTTTTCTTGACATATATACAATAATCTAATCTATTTAAAACAAATCTCATTCTAACAATTGTATTATAAATTGTCTAGATGCTTACTTCAAATAATATATTGACCTATTTAATATGCACACTTTTCTATCATATTCTTCCACCTAAAAACCTATAAATTTCTTCTTGCAAATCACCATTTAAAAACGTAACTTTTACATCCATTTGATTTAATTCTACGTTTAAATGTGCAACAATAGATAATATAATTCTCATTGAAGAAGACTTAGATATTGAAAAATAAGTTTCTTGAAAATTAATTTCCAATTAATAACCAACCAAGCTTTATATTTGTTAATAGATTCATCAACCTTTAATTTTTTCCAGAATATCTATTTATATACTACAACTTTCCTTCTTTCAGGTAAATCACACAATTCATATACATGATTCTTTTTCATGGAATCAATCTCATCATTCATGACTCCAATACTTTTTTCTTGAGATTCTATAACATCTTTATATGACATGAGATTCATGTGATTTTCCTTAATATCTACTAATAAATATGAAAGTTCACAAGAATACAAATGATAAACATCCATCTATGCAGGTTGATATTTCATTCTCTTTTTGCTAATAGGTACTACCAGTTTTTCTTGTTTTCCATTCCTATTAACAGTATTTTCATTTTCATTTATAGGCTCATCTAGGTTTTCACCTACAATTTCCATAGGTTTTATTGCATTTTTCATATTTTGTTAACCTTCAACTATAGGGTCATTTTTTTTGGGATATTATTGAAATAGTTATTACCCACTACATGTAGTGGCTGTTCTTTTTCTATATTTTCTTCCTTTTTATTCAAAATTTCCAGGAAAGTTGCATCTCTATTTTCAATGAGATTCTGCCTTGTACTAGGTATATAAAAGACATCTTTCAACACCATATATAATGGTATCTCCCAAATCTAAATTATAGTTGCTAATACCTTCCATGTTTATATAGGTATTGTTACCGATATAGATGTATTGTTCTTTAGGAGTGAATTCTTTAAATGATTTAAGTTCCTTTTTGATTTTTACAATATGTCTTGTGACATCAGAATAAACTCACCAATCGTTTGAATTTAGAATAACAACATTGTTGCATTTAACAATACTAATAAAAACTCTTGTTTTTATCCTTACTCAGACAACTTACCCTTAAATGATTAAATTGACCACATGCATTACAAAAATCTCAATGTTTCTTTTCTTGTGCTTGATTTAACCTATAGTTGTTTTTCCTTTTATTGTTTTTATTAAATTTTGACTTCTGAAATGTGACATTTGCTTCTTCCAGATTGGATTTATAATGCTTCTAACTAGTTATTATTTCCAATTCAGTACCCAACCTAACTTGCAATTTAGTAAGCTAAAGTGTGATTGACCTTAGAGATGTGATTACTATGTCAAAATTATGTAGCAATCTATTTAATATTATTGCTATTTACAATTTACAAAATTATGTCGCTAAATCTTTTATTATTACAATCATATTGTTGACATGTTCCATTTCCTTAACTATTTTGCAAAAGTTATACTTTTGAAAGAGAAGCTGTGTTGTCATTTCATGCAGTTATTTTATTATACTTCTCTTTCAAAGCATTTCATAAAAGGTGAACATAGTGTAAGTTTCAAAAAAAAATATTAGGTTATCCTTTATAAACATGAATATAAGATTTTTTGCTTTCTTATCTTTTATTTTCCATTTTTTTATTATTATTTGCATTTCAAAAGTGTTATCATTGATTTTTGGAAGATTAGCCTCAATTACATGTTCTAAATTATCAAATTCATTTTAATCTTCCTATGCCACATCTCATAATTAACATCATTAAGTTTCTCAACTCTAGCCAATTCAGTTGAGATGAATTTGATAACCATTTTTCAATTATATATTACAATATACAATTTTCAAATCAATTTTCAATTTACAAATAATTTTTAATTTCAAATTATTACAAGTAATTTTCAATAATCACTATTACAATCAAGTTATATCTACTTCATGCATTAAAAGGGAATCAATTTACTCAACAACAAAGGAAAGATTTTAAATTTTAAACAACATGTAAATCTATATTTTCTTTTTAAAGCATGAAATTTAAAATCAAATAATAATTCTATTTATGACAAAAATTCAAATTAATTCTTAATCATGGCAATATACCAAATATGTTTCAATTAAAGCATGTATTAATCAAATCAACTAAATAAGGCATCTAATTAACTTAACAATATTTAACGAAATAACAAAAATAAAATTTCCTTATTATTATTATTTTCCTTTTTTAATTTCCTTTTATTTTTATTTTTTTATTCTTCTTCTCCGGAACAACGAATGCCCTAATCTCCACCGGAGAAGTTGGCGACGGCAATGTTCGGCGGAGAGGTGACGCAGGCATGGAGCGAAAGCAGGCGATCGAGTGGGAACGACGACCTCGAAGGAGTGCGCGAGCGGGACGATCTCTGTTCGCTGGGAAGTGGCCACGCAGGGGGATTTGGGCGGACGCGAGGATTCCTCGCAGGCGGCAATCTCGCGAGCGTTCGGCCTCTGTTTGCGACAAACAAAGAGAGCGGCGACAGACCGTGTGCGGGAGAGGTCGAGCGACGGAAGTAGTGATTTGTGCGGGTAGGGGAGGCTCGCGGTCGAAACGAGCGGAACAGGCGGCAATGCGCGCACAGGAAGTGATGCGCGCGGACGGCGAGGGACGGTCGCGCGAACGGGTTTGAGCGAGGTCGGTCGAACGACGAGTGGGGAAGCAGTGGCGGAGGCGTTGCGCACGTAGGAAGCTCGCGGAAGGGAGTGTTCTTGTGCGAGGGGAGGATGGTTGGGGAGATCGTCGGCAGTGTGCACGGGAAGCCCGTGTACCTTATATCACGTCGTCGACGAAGGTTTTCACGTTTGGGGCTCCGAAGATGTGGATGTGGTGAGAAGAGAGTGCATTTTATATTTGGATGGATTTTTCTTTTTATCTTTACCTATATTTATATTTACAGTAAAGTCTCTTTACTTCTTGTCTACAACGGACCAACGGTTTTATTTTATTTTTATAATTACTAACAATAAATTTGATATTTATTATTTTTTATCAATTATTATTATTATTAATATTTATTCAATGTATAATACTATCATTAATAAGCATTTATGTAAGGGGTCCACTATTCTACATCGTCATCCCCTTTTTTCCGTCGGTGTCACCCATTCTACACTTGTGACAATTAATAAAAATTAAAATTAAAATATTTAATATTAAAAATATTTATAAATCTTTTAAACATATATTCTTGATTTTTTTTTTGAATTTCAGTTTTTTTATTTTCTTTTTTTTAAATTTTTATTTTTTTAATTTTCTATGTACAAATGTAACCTTAAAATAAAATTTAAACATGGACTAATTATTGATTTGGCTGGTAAAATTTGGATATCATGGAATTATCTTTTACGGTCAATTTTATAAAATAATTTTTAAAAATTAATATTTTCAAATCAATACCAATCTCATATTTATCATCGAAGAAAATAAATATTTAGAAAAGTTTCGGCAATCGGCCAATCGGGCAATGAAACTCATCAAATTCACCCGAATTTCGGGGTGCAGATTCCCGTGGACATTCACGCGCAAAATGCAGACAAATAGACGGCCCTTCTGCATCTGCTTCCCCCTTTCTCTCTCGCGCTTACTGCCGTCCTCCTGTCCTTATCGACGACGACCTTTCCTGATGATCTCATAGTCCATCCAGGGTTCGCCGCTGCTTGCCATTTTGTAGCAGCGCCTTTCTCAGGCAAGAGGTTGTCGGTAAGCCCCGTGGATCGCGGCGACTTACCTAAATCTCTTGCTTCTCCTCTGTAATTGATGAGGTATGGCCTGCCTAGGATCTTCTTCTTCTTCTTGGGGACGTTGTTAGTGCTTTCCTCTGCCCTCGCTGATTCGGCGGATGCAGTCATTGGCCCATCGCCTGCACTTCGGATCCGGCAGCAACAAACCCTGCATTTGTGAAGCGTCTTCCTCGGTTCTGTCGCAGAAATGAGTGGCGACAGTAGCAACTGTGACCGTAATGGTTACATTTCCAATCCCGTAAGCATCTCCGGCAACCAGATACCCAACGGAATCCTTCCCTCGCACCCGATTGTCCCGCCTTCTTCCCCTTATTCCCAGATTCCGCTGCGTCAGTCCACACACCAGTCCTTCGGGACTATTCCTGGCCACTCCAGGTCGCTCTCTCAGCCGTCGGGGTTTTTCTCGCTCGATTCGCTGCCGCCACTCAGCCCGTCGTCTTTCAGGACTACCACCACCACATCGCTGTCCTCCAACTCTGATCCTCTCTCTCTCGATGTGTCGATGGAAGACCGGGATTTGGCAGTGTCTTCGCATGCCACCTCCATGAAACAACCGTTGTCGTTCGGGATGCTGAATTCTAATCGAGCTAGTGACAGCCTTCCGCCTAGGAAGACACACCGGAGATCGCACAGTGAAATACCGTTTGGGTTCAATCTGTCGATGCCTTCGCCAACAATTACGCCGCCAATGCTGCTTCTTGGGCCACAAGCTGGTCCATTGGACAGGTCTGTTTCGGCAAAGGATGGCTTGGGATCTGCCAAGCAGGAGGTTCTGCAGGGGCAGTCCATGAAGCACGAGTTGGAGTGGGAACGGGGATTCGATGTCGCCGATGCTTTCTTCGACGCCTACATGAATTTTGATGGGCTTGATGCACTCAACTCACCGGGAACGGAGGAAAAGCATGAAAACAAGGGTAGTGGAACGAAAACTAATGGTGGCGACAGTAGTGAAAATGAAGCCGAGAGCAGCATAAACGAGAGTGGAAGTAGCGTTCGTCCAACACATCATCGGCTGAGCTCCGGAAACCTGCCTGGAAAGAAGGAAGGTACTAAAAGGAGTGCTTCCAGCGATCTTGGTGTGAGTGATGTGACATCTCTTCACAGCAGAAGCATCTCCATGGACAGCTTCACGGGCAAAATGGGTTTTGGGGATGAGTCCCTGAGGCCGCCACCTTCCCCTGGGCTACATTCAGGTAAACACTTGAGCAATAATTCATTAGATGGGACAGCAAGTACATTCATCCTGGAGTTTGGAAATGGTGAATTCAGTGGTGCCGAGTTGAAGAAGATAATGGCTAATGAAAAACTTGCCGAAATGGCATTGACCGATCCCAAGCGAGTGAAGAGGTACAATATTTGTTTTGGTTTTTATCATCCGTAATATAGATCTTTTTCTTTTTTCCCATCCGTAACTTTCATTTCATTGCTGGCAGGATATTGGCTAACCGACAGTCTGCAGCTCGTTCTAAGGAACGGAAGATGAGGTACATTTCTGAATTGGAACACAAGGTTCAGGCCTTGCAGACGGACGCTACTACATTATCTACACAGTTGACTTTACTACAGGTGTGCTTTTAAAAAACCTATGTTAAAACTCAAACTTGTTTTTGTTTAATGCTTTGTCATGTGCAAGCAAGTATGGTTTTTACGTATATTTGTTCTCCTTGACTGACTTCAGCGGGATTTTGCTGAGTTTACGAGTCAGAACAATGAGTTGAAGTTTCGTCTTCAAGCTATGGAACGACAGGCTCAGCTAAGAGATGGTAACGTTTTACCTAATGTATTGCATCATGCTAAATATTTTCCATAATCCATCATTTATAAAAAATAATCATAAAATGCCCTCAACTTTTTGTTTGCATAATGTATGCCTTTTTTTTTCCTCTGATTTTGTTCCTGTATGTCTCCAGTGGGCCTTGACTTCAAGTAGGAATGGCTTTTTATTTCTCTTATAATTTGTTCTACTGTTCATGATTTATCTACGTAGATTAGTAAGAGGCACCAGCCAATTGTAAATAGCTCTCTGCCAATTTGAAACAATATTCATTCAAGTTAGAATATCTCTTGACTAGTCTTTCCTTTTTGTTGCCGAAGAAAGTCCATATTAGATATTTTCCATTGACCATACTTTTTAAGGTAGCTTGCCTCTCCTTGTTTTGATTGAGAGGATCTTTTATAAGATCCATTTAATTAAATATATGTTTTTAAGGTTTTAAATGTTCTTTCTTGCTAAAAACTTAAATATAAATTTGTTACTGGAGTACGACTAAAGTATACATAATTATTAAGATATCTAATTGTATATATTACTGAAATACTCATTATTAGTATTGTTAAACCTCGTATTATGATGTTATCTTAAGCTTATTTATGCATTTGAATGTTATTTAAGAAATAATATAGCTAAACCTATACATATTTATTATTAAATATGTATATATATATATAATGTATACTTAAAAAATAAAAAAAATAAATCTATATGGGTGCCTAGTAAGGGTGCAAATTGATCAGATATGGATCGGATGTACCAAATATGACATTCATATTTGCTTTTAATTTATGAATATGAGTGTGAATATTGATATGTATTGAATAAAAAAATTGAAAAGCATATTTGGCTACTTCTGGATATGGATATTTTGTTCGATTATCTGGCAGATGTTGTCAAATACGAATTTGATTGCAACAGATAACAAATATAAGCAACCATTTACTTATTTTATCATTAAAATAGCAAATGGTTGGCAAATATGTTGGTTATTATTATACATAAAGGAAGGACGATGCAAAAGTATTACATGACAAAAGAAAAGAAGAGATAATTGAAATATTTGATCTTTGGTTGAAATATTAGTATGTGAAATTGGCCTTGACTCTTGATTCCCGAGTACTGCAATTGAGGATGAGATCATCTATTATAAAAAAAGGATCACCAATCAACAAAAGCCAATATATAAAATATAGAAGCTAAAAATCTTAGAATATAGAAGTTCATTTACAAATTGAAAAATGAAATCTTACCAACGACATTACAATAATTAAACACAATGCACTATCAACTATTGTTCAATAAGATAAACAAGTCATAAATAAACATTGACCACAACCAAACAATATATCATAAGTTCAATATCTGACCCTAATAAACATAAGTTACTTAACCATAATAGATCCATAAATACAAATCATAAATGATCCAAAAAACAAGAGTGGGTCTTCAAGTTCACTCTGTCCAAAAAACAAGATGCATGTCTAGCTGCTTCAAACCTTGCAACAAGAGATTACAAAAAATAAAGTATATATTCGAAATATACATAAATGAATAAAAAATTAAATATTATGGCTACTTCAAAATTCAAATTATATCAAATGTACTTCATCCTCCATGGTATTGGTATGTGCTTCCAAAAGATCTTCACATTCACCAACATAATCTCAAAAATCATCAAAAACAATATGATAGAATATTCTCAAACAAATGATGTCAACTTCTCCTTCATAGGTTTTGGATTAGGTCATGAAGTTTCTTGCAATTGTAATGCATTATCATTTTCATTTGTAGATTGATTTGAAGGATTATCAATGATAATACATATTTTAACTTGAAATAAACTTGTGTAATTAGAATATATATAACAAATAACAATAATAAGCAATAACTAAAATTCATATGAACTAGAACTTACACTAGATCACTACTAGAAAAAAACAAATGTAAAGAAAACCTTAAAACCCACAATGCCAACAGCAACTATAGCAAAATAATATATTCATAAAAAGATATTTTTGAATGGTGGACATACATTTCAATTTTCTCTATCTTTGATTCAAAAAATTCACTGTTGGATAAAGATAAATGGGTGAGAATTGGATATTCACTAACAAAATATATGACCTTTTTATATAGAGGTAACATCGAAAGAGGAAACACTAAAGAGCAGTAGTTGAAAACAAAGATACTAAAACCAAAGATATTAAAGTTACGGATGACCACCGTTTAGTCCCACAACTACTGTAATGTAACTAAAACAAAGATATTGTAACTATGTTGATTAATATATTTGTCATAATATTACATATATGTATGTGTGTGTATTTAAAATGTTAAAGTTATGGATGCTTGTATTTATGTTTTGGAAATAATACTATATCTGAAACTGGATCTATATTTAGGAAAAATGCTGACATTCGTATCTAGGTGCTGGTAGATGTTGAAAACAAATCTGTATTTGGGTATATCCAGATATGGATCCAGATTTCAGCTAGATATCTGAATTGGATTTGCACTTCTGTGCCTAGGATTTGCCCAGGTATTGCCTAGGTGTCCAAGGCACCTTTGCTCACTGCTTGAGTGCCTTAAGGTATCCCACCGTAAAAAGGAAAAATGAAATTATTGTAAAATTTCTTCATGAATAGAGTTACAGTTATCTTTCAACAAAAGGATTTAATTAACTGAGGATTATAAAACTTTCAAGAGTTGGTATATGGTATCACCATATGATTGAATTTTATCCAAGTTGTCCATAAGACCACCATTTTCTTTATGCTTGTTGTTACATTTCCATGGTTGATTTGAGTAACATTACATTTTTTAACCAAGAGGTTGTGTTAAATTTTCCAATAAATATTTATCTTTTTAAGCCATTGTTATTAATATGGAACATGTCAAAGCTGATCTTTCTTTGCAATTAATACGTCTTGACCTTCACCATACCAGTTACACAATCATTGTCATCTTGAACAACTAAGTGTAGTTAATCAAATATTACATTTTAAACTGGAATTGTGCCAGCAACTCATTGAAAACTATATTATTTTATACAGTGTTATAGTCTACTTTAACTACAATCGTGATTTCCATTTGGTCATCTTATGCTGCAAGTCTATTTTATCCAGTGTAATAGTATACTTTATCCAGTGTTTCTCCTTATTCATTGTTCTTATTAAGTGAGTATTGCATTTGATGCAGTGTTGTCTCAGCAAATTGGTTTCCTGCCACCCAATCAATTTATGATCTGATATTCCAACTTGGTGATCAAGTAGTATTGGTATAATTATTTCACAAGATGGGTAAAAATTAAACTTCGTTAGTTGATGATTCCATACTCATTGATAATCTCAAATTACATCAAGAATCCTATCTTCAATTTCAAGGCCAACATTTTCTAATTCAAAAGTCATGAGACATTGCAAAATAATGAAATACATAATGAATGGAGGACTTCTGGCTATAAACTTGCTATATGGTTTCAATGGAAAATAAAAAATAGAGAAGATAGAATACTTTGGGTAGCTTTGAAAATATGGGTCTTGGTTTCCCTCAAGTGTAGGGAGGACAGCAAGGGTTGGTGGTGGAAATAGAGGTATGAGCTGGTGCTCAAGCTGGATTTGCAGGACTTAGCCAAGTATTGTTGATTGTGGATGCTCTCAAAGATGTTTAAAGGCAGGACATTCGTGGCCAAGTGTGGAATTCCTTTCTCCATACATGGGGGAGTGATTTCATAAAAGTTAGGGGTGATTTTGGACCCTTGGATGCAACAGGCTTGATGGGAGATGTGTAGGTGATATTAAAAGTGACAAAATGGTTAATCACTGTTAAACCAAATCTTATATCCGTGTGTACCAATGGAAATGAAGGGATGATAAGTTTTAGGAAAATTTAGACTAAAATACCCTATAAGCCATGCCTGATATTCATTCCTGGATTCCACCTTTTGGAACCACACTTTCCGCTCTTGGTATCCATGCCTGGTTCATTGTGATTTTTAAGGGAACTTTGATTTGACACTTCGACATTTTCTGGACTCAGGTTATTGGTTGAATATAAATTTGGTGTGTCAAATTTTTGATGAACAATTTTTACAATATCATCCAGATGCCAATCAATCAAAGGTCATTTGATAGGTTCTGGGAGGGTTCAATGTTCGTGTTGGGTTTGTTGTGTGTGTGTGTGTGTGGTAGTACAAGGGCCTAGAAGGAGTCAAGTGGCCTTTTAGAGTGGCCAGAATTTGAAGCAATTTAGGAACTTGTGGGTGTGACATTTGGTTGTTGGGATGTGATATTTACAATAGCCTAGTATAAAACTGTAGATATAACACAATCCGCCCCAGCCTAAAACTATCACTAACAACTCTAGAAAATCTGAAGATTGTAACAACACACCCTTATTTTTTCAACACCCCTCGTTTCCATTAGACTTATCCTTCATTTGGTAAACTAGGATAGACAAGTATTTTCCCAGTAGTCGTCCTTAGAGGAGGGTAGGCCGTTGATGTCCTCTTCAAATCCATCATTCTAATTCTACTATCATGTGCACTATGGGCTTAGGGTGGGAACCTCCCTTACTACCTCTACTCCCACAAAACTCATCAAGTTGCCTTTTAGAGTGGCCAGAGGTTGAAGCAATTTAGGAACTTGTGGGTGTGACATTTGGTTGTTGGGATGTGACATTTACAATAGCCTAGTATAGAACTGTAGATACAACACAATCCACCCCAACCTAAAACTATTACTAACAACAACTCTATAAAATTTGAAGATTGTAACGCATCCTATTTTTTCAACACCCCTCATATCCATTAAACTTATCCTTCATTTTGTAAACCAAGATAGACAAGTATTTTCCTAGTAATCATCCTTAGAGGAGGGTAGGGTGTTGACACCATCTTCACATCTATCACTCTAATTCTACTATCATGTGCATGGGTGGTAATCCCCCATACTACCTCTACTCCCACAAAACTCGTTGAGGAAGAATTATTCGTACCTGCATATTTTCTATAATCCATGTCAACGTGTTGAAACAAACTAGTGATAGGTAGAAGACAAATCATTAAGACTTAATAATCTAACTAGCCAGCAACTTGCCTGTGCAGTGAACTGTCGAGGTGGCATGTTGTTGAAGTAGTTAGGCAACAAGCCCTCATATACACCCAACAATTCAAGGCAGCACTTAAATTGTAGTGATCAACTTAATGATACGAAATTTTATCAAAGAATGCACATTAGAAATTCATCATTAATATGCAAACCTTGAGAGATTGTTCAATATGGTATCATGACATTTGAGAATCCCCCTCCAACAGATGGAGCATATCTCACACTTGAACCTGTATTTCATAGGATAGAAACCTCTCCATTGCATGAAGTGGGAGGGACCTAACTTAGGTATAAACCATACTAGCATGACAGACTTGGAAAACTCCAGGATTGAGAGACTTTGGTAACTCTCGTGATTGAGCTCCAAGCTCAACTTAGTCCTCTCCACCTCCAACTTAGTATCAAATTGGGGAGCTTGATAGGGTACCTTCATCCCCAACCTAGTGCCGAGTGGAGGAGCCTTGCTTGGAATTCTCCTTAACATATTGAACAAGTTTAAGGAGAAACCCTGGCACATGCACTTGCAAGTATGATGACAATCAGCATGATCTCACAATGTAGCCCACGCACAGATCCACATGGAGCTACCTAGGACACAACCTTAGTAGGAAAAGTGTCCTAGTTAATATATTGTTGCTATGACGACACCATTAATGACATCTCTTCATCCTTATTGTCTGATTTGAATACATGTGATGACAATACCAAGCTTGCAAGACCACTTCCATATTTGAGAATAAAACCCTAATTCTATAAATAGGATTTAACTCTGAAGGTATGATTTCATTCAAACATTCCCTCATTAATCATGTTTCCCATTTCCCTCTTCTAACTTGAGCATTGGAAGTTCTTTGGTTCTACACACATATACCGTGGGCTAGAGTC
This sequence comes from Amphibolis antarctica, assembly GCA_024699675.1. NCBI lineage: Eukaryota > Viridiplantae > Streptophyta > Magnoliopsida > Alismatales > Cymodoceaceae > Amphibolis > Amphibolis antarctica. The sequence goes on from JAMKPZ010001859.1 coordinate 64,672, forward strand.
TCTTCATATTGTAGGAAGAGCTTCCATGCTTCCAAAGAGGAAAAGTACAACCTCAATCCTCGTACTGGAATGACGACTGAAGAGACCAAGAAAAATCACTTATTTTAATGTATGGAGGGGCTCTTTTAATGATCAAAATGTTACAGGATAATAGCTTAGCGTCAGTAAGTGTAAGGGGTAATCGGGTCTGGTAGTCGGATTTCATTACTGTGTCATGCTACCGGTTGTCAGTGTAGTAGGGAGTAAGAGTAAACATTGTGGGTGCTGTAGGGTTTTGCTTATGCGTTTACATCAGTAGAAGTACTCTTTTGTTCTTAGGTTCCATTCCTCGAAGTGTGGCATTTTCCTTTTGCTTCTACCATAGATCGGTCAGGCCACTGCAGGTACGCCTTTTGGAACACACGAAGTTGATGTGTCACAACACAAAATGTGTGAAACAACAGAAAAATTTGTAACTTAGATGAAAATTTTAGGATTTTAGGTGAAGTTTCTATGGTTGTTTCCATGTCACAAACATGTGACCTAGAGGTAAAATTTTGCTACGTCACATGAAAAGTTCCAGGAGTTAAGTTAATTCTTTTCTGAGTTTGACGTCATTTACCAGGTCACGGCAGTATTATTGAAGTGTGGAATTTTCATGTCACCTCATCTTTTTTTTATTTTTCTATTTTTTATTCTTCCTAAGTGCCAACTAAATGCTCAGTATGTCATTTGCATTGGTAGTTGCTTTCATAATAAACTCATTTTTATTTGATGCTTTCCTTCAGCCCTCAATGAGGCTCTGACGGCAGAGGTCCAGCACCTGAAGGTTTCAACAGCAGGGTTGAGTGAGGCGAATTCATCCGATAACATGAATCAACAACTCACCATGAAGTTTCAGATGTTTCAGTTTCAGCAACAGCAGCAAGCTTTGCAGCAGCAGCCCGTGTTCCAGACAAAAAAGCAGTCTCAACAGCAGCTGCAACACCAACAGCAGCATGATGAGTCTAAGATAAAGAATGAAAGGGACGAATAAAAAGTTCGTTGCAGCGAAGGCCGCACAACAAAAGAGTGCAATCTATCAGTTCTTTGTTATAATTTAATTTAATTTAAATATAATATGATGTGATATAAATTTTTATTAAGAATACTGTTTTACGACTTGCTTTGACAAAATGTTCGTTAATTAGTGACCGTAGTATTATGCGTAGTTTGCAACTAAATGGGTCATTAACCTTCGGTTTCCAATGTTACACGGTCTATCCATTCTATCTCTCAGAATCTATGCATCTTTTGATATTTTTGAAAATAAAATTTATAATATATATTTTAACAATAAGAGTAAAGAATTTTATTGTAATGGTTAGATAAGAAAATAAAAAGGAATTTTTTTATCTTGAGACTCATATTGATATAAAAAATACAAGTTTCAAGTTCATCTAATTTATTAATTTTGTCAAATAAAGTTTAAGTATATTTTACCTTTTTATATTTATTACCATTAAAGTGATATTTTAGTAATTAAAGAATATTTTTTAAGATTTAAAAATTTTGAATTTAAAATTTCACATTGACAATATTATTAAGAAAAAAACACACAAGGTATTCAGGTTCCATAAATAGCAAGACCTACCTTTGCCCAGCCACAAAATCCTAAATAACATCATTTTACCATAAAAATGGTAAAGAAATTGTTTTTAAGAATTCTTCTTTGCCTACTCTAACACGACAATAAGTTATGTTTAAAGGTTTCAGTGGATCATGTTGTATTTTATACAAATATTTTTAGTCTAAGCACGATCTTAGTGGGATGACCTATTTGGATCATATCAGTTAATCATACCATTGACTCTATCAAATCATACTAAGTCATGTCAAATTGCCTAGTTTATTTTTTTATGTTATTTAATAATTAAAAATAATATAATATTAATATTATATATTTATATGATTATAATAAGTTTAATAATTAATATATATTATCTAATATGCTCCTTTACCTTCTACCCACTTACCCTCTTCCCCTCCTTCGCAGTGACTCCTAACTTGTGTTCGCCTGCCTCTCCGCTAAACTCCCTCCTCCCTTTCCCTCCCTTCCTTCGTTGGATAGCTCAAAGTTACTGTCATTCGTGTCGTTCCAATTGTACTATGTTGTACCGTGTTGATTTTACTAATCGTGTTATGTCGTGCTAACAAGAAATCTTTAAAATGTGGTTCAAATATAATCCAAAATTTCGTATCATACCAGTCAAACTATGTGGTTGACCATGTCGGGCTATGTCAACATGATTTGGCCTGAAGCATTTGAAACATCTAGTTATATTGGATCAATATAGCTTGATTTTTTTTAGATCCGGTACGAATAATATTGAGTTAGGTTGTATTAGGCTTTTTGATCATAGTCTATGTACAACTTATCTGGGTTTCTTGTATTGAGTCAGGTTCTAATATAATTTAATTTTTAATTTTTATTATTATTAAAAATTAATATAATATTAATATAATATTAGTATAATTTATAAATATTTAAAGATAATTAAAGATAGATTGAATCGACAACTATATATTACTTATTAATAAACTCAAATCACCCAACTTTATATAATATATACAACTTACAAAATATATTAAAATAAATACAAAATTTTTAAAAATTAAAATATTATTTTCGTATGTATCGACCTATGTACCCGTAGTACTGGCACAAAAATGCAAAAAACTGAATCAGGTACGGCTCGTTAAATCGTACACTGATCTACGATTTCATCGTATTAAATCGTATTGATGTAATTAGATACAACCCTACTCCAACGACGCACCGACGCCGAGTTCTGTCTCCTTCAATCCCTGCGAAGCTCTCCTATCACTCCAAACCTCTTCCAACGACGCGTCCATCGTAACCTTCAAGTTTTCACCGGTGCAAGGAGCTCTAGATTTGGTCGTCAGACTTGTAGAATTGGGGGAGCACCACTGCCCCCTAATTAGGTTTCTTCCTCTTCTCGTTCCTTCCTACTCGATTTGCAATTTGCATTTGGTTTACGTTTGCCGGGTTTTTTTCTCTTTCTTCTTCCGTTCCTAGGATAAAGGTGCCTTCCTTGTCTCCTGCAGGTGGAGCCCAAGAGTTAACCTTTGACATAACGGAAGCAGCCTTGGGTAATAAAAACTTACGACAAAGCCGTAACTCCCCAAACGAGGATACCCAATTCTCCCTTTGTTCGGCCGTTTTCAATTTGACTCATTAACTTTTGATTTTCATGCTCTTAACATCCCCTCTAACCGCTACTAATTTTGATCTATGATATATGGTGCAAGTGTGGGAATAGTGCTTGGCACATCTGCTTCTACCATGAGGCCACTAATCTACCTTCTTCGTTTCTTGACGAACATGCTTGTTTTCATCCTTGGTTTTTTTTTTTTCTTCCCATTCCATTTACATTATGGTCTGATAACATGTTGAGGGCTTGGGGTACTTGGTGGTCGTCCTAACTCCTTTCTTTCTTAATTCTTTTTCCTTTTGTTTACACCTGGATACATCTTGAGCTTATAGGCATTGGATACACAAGAGTACACGCCTGATTTTGGGCTTCGAACAGAGCACAAAATTTGGGGGTTTTGGAGTGTATTAATGAGTACTGCCCCCCATACATGTACAAAAGACCAGTACCCTGCCTATCTTGGATTCCCTCCTTATTCCCTTGATCTTTGGGGTCTGTTTTGAGATGTTTTCATGTTTCAATCCCTTCCTCCTACTCTCCTATTCACCTGAACGACAATGAAACACCCCTTGGGTGTTTGAGTCAATTGTTTATGTTAGTATTCCCTCCTCAATACATGCATGATCATACATAATCAACTTGAAATCATGTAGGCCTCCTTTTCTTCTGCTTACTTGTCCACATCTTCCTAGTCGTTGTCCTCAGCATTGTGTGTAGCCATTGTTAGGTAGTGATCAAGGGTTGGCTTGGACTTGTTGAGCCTCATAATAAAAGGGTATGAGGACCTAATTATGCTATACCCATGTTATGTATACACTTCAATTTGTTAAATGCCTTTAATATGTTTGGGTCATTGAGTTAACTAAGAAGCCTAGATGTGATGAATAATGAAGTGCATCTCACATTTTGAGGCACGAAAAGAGACAGTGAACTCCTCAGGCAAAGGGTGTATTTGTGAGTCAATTTGGTATAACTAATCAAAGACAGAGAGAGATATGAGGGAATTGGTTAGTCTTTTTAGTTAATTATTTGTAGGAGGCATACCAAGAACTTGCACTAGAAAAATATGGTAAACATAATGTTGATGAACCACTTTTTATTGTGAAACCTTGGAGGAAAATTTCACAAGAAATGAATATGGGTGGTTCGTCAAATTAAGGCTCAGGTGTTCTTCATCCACACTTTTAAGAGGAATGCTGTTGGATCGTTAACTTGTTTCATATTATAGATCATTATTACTTCAATGTGTAGCATCTCTTAATCCGGATTAATTATTCTCTCAATGAGTGCAGTTGCATGAAAGTTTAAATTCCCTGAATTCCCTGTTGCATGGAGATCTAAAGTGATGTCTTTGTAATCTTTGTCAAAAGTGAATGTTTTATTTATGAATGTGTAATTAATGGATATTAATATTGTATGAATGGATTGAGTTGTATTACTTTGGTAGGTGAAAATTTTGTTTTTTTTTTTGATCATGTATAATACTCTTTTTTTAAACTTTGTTTGAAGGATTTACAAGGAAAATCCTCGCATATGATTCTCTGTGAATTTACAACTATTCTTGCGGTACATTCTGCTTCATATTTCTATTGTAATTCTATTCTAGAGTACGTGATTCCATTTCAATGCACCAGGCACGGTAGAAGAGATCATTGTATGAGTTTCACATGATCCTTGAATGGTGAATGCACCTGGTTTGGGTTAAAACAGGCGTTGTTGTTGGGCCTCAGAAGCAGCACCAGTAGGAGCAGTTTCTTGTCCCTGACCGGCCCCTTCATATATAAGGTGCATTTGTTTTGACTTATTGTAAATTAGTTTTAATAACCGTGGATAGTTGAAGTTGAGAGTAATGAAATGAATGGTATTAAAGTTATATAGTAAATTATGTCATGAAAGTTTATATATAAAAATTTGTACAATCATAATAATACAAGTAAAAATTTATATAAAAGTAAAATTGAAATTCTTGTAACCGTTAAAGTTGAAATAAATAAAACCATCGTCTACACACACAACCTTGAAGTAATAAAATGAATGGTTACATGCGTCAGTCAAGCTGGATGCGTCGATCAAGAGGGCCCTTGTGGGTCTCACTTTTGGAGACCACGTAATAAGGTTTCATTTGGTATGATTTTTATTTAAATTAAAATTTTTTCTTAGGTACTTTTTTCGTATTTTCTCATCGTAACATTTAATTATATCAATATTTTAAAAAATAATTTTAATATTAAAATTATTTATTTTAATTTTAAAAGATAATACAATATAATGATGATATATTTTTTTAATATTATTTTATTGTCTAACAAAAAATCATTTTTAACGATGATGTAGAGAATTTTAATGTTGTTTGATAAAAAAACTGTTTTAAACGCAACCTGAATTTCTAAGATACCACCACTACTACTGCAGTAACTGCACGCTACACGTATTCCTATCGACCTTTATTTATCACATGCTTTATGAAGTTAGTGGCAGGGACGAGGAAGGCCGGAACCAAGAGCTCCAATCAGTTGATCCAGATCGCCTCCCACTGCGGTGAAAACGCGTAGAAGCTGCTTGGGTCCCATGGACGGATGGCTCCTGCCCAGTGGTGACCTGCCAATAATAATGTGGTCCGCCGGGTGATTGGATGGCCGGTGCCTACTTCTGACCACCCCACCGCCGTCCCACTCACTCTCGGCCGGAATGGGTTCAGGCTGGCGTCCCGAATCGCCTCGCAATCGATGGTTGTGTAAGTGAAAGACTAGAAGAAAAAAAAAGGGAAAAGTCACTAATCACACAACCACTCGTAACGCCTGGGGGTCTTTCGTTTGTGTAATTTTGTGGCGCGTGCTGGTCGTAGGAGGCAACCGACTCCGTAGGTTACTCCTCCATTGGGTGCTGGAATGATGCAGAAGTTTCTTAGGATTCGTGTAGTTGAGAGCGTACGCGAAGAATATTTTTCCACCTACTGTTTAGATGTCAATTAAATTGTATTTAATTAGATTGACATGATTTAATATGATTAAATCATATGATAGGTTGGTACAATACGGTTTAACAGATTGTGTTTAGGTTTGATCTTTTGTATTTTTGTGTTGATATGACAAGATACAAAAATAATTTTATAATTTTTTAAAATTTTATATTTATTTTAATATATTTTTTAAATATATATATTGTATATAATTTAGTGGTTTAAATTTCTTAGTAAGTGATGTATAAGTATTTAAAAAATTATACTGGTGTTCCGTTTCGTTTAAAAAATTTACATGTATAAGTATTTAAATTTCTTAATAAGTATTTATTAATTTTTAATAAAATAAAAAAAACACATTGACATGTATACTGGTGTTCCGTTTCGTTTATACCGATCACGGTCACAGGCGCCCGTTCGTTAATGCAGTTGGTGACTGTTATCATACCACTCCGGGGGGCATGCCATGCAACCCGCACATTATGGTGGACATCGATGGCCGCTCCTTTTCCTCGAAAAGAAAATGAAGAAAGGGAAAAAATACGGCAATATATAATACATGAACGGAGAGATGTATAAAATGATGATGATCTCGGGCGTATCCGGCCCGTTGTTTGTCTTCCACGTAAAGGACCTTATCTCTTCGCCCCACCATCATTCCTTGCACCGCCTGAAAGCTCGCCGTCCAGTCGCATTCCGCCGGTTCCTTCTCCGCCACACTTGTCGACATGGAGATGGAGCTCGATCCCTCATCTCGCCTTCCGTCCCCAGGATACGACTTGTATTGGCAATGATGATAATGCATATATCCCAACTGCCTACTAATTCCTTGCACGCAAGCCGATGTGGATGTTGGATTTGCGACATCTTCGGAGCTGTATCCATCATGCAGTACGTCCAGGATTTCATAGATCTTTCGGCGCAGCCATGAGATAGATGTATATGAAGTAGGGTGGTGGATGTCGAATGGTTTAGGATTCGTATGGAGATAATTTTTTTTAAATTTTAGTAATTAGATAAAATTAAAATTAAAATTAAAGTTATTTTCGTGAATAGAATTAGAATTACATAATAATTTAGGTGATTAAAATATATACATTGTAATAATAATAATATTAGAAGTAATTTTGAAAGTTGAAAAAAAGTTGAAATCTACGTAGAACCTTTAAATTAAGTAGGGGGTGATCATAGTTTGCTTAATTTAGTCAATTTGAAAGTTAAATAAAATTGAAGTTAGAGAGTAGTTTTACAAATAAAATTGAAGGTACATAGTAATAAAGTTAGTGAAAATTTATATGTTAGAGTTTATATAGTTATAATAATGTTAGGAGTTTATGTAAAGTTAAAACTAGAGTTGGATCAAACTAGACCATAATTTTAATGGGTTCAAAGGCTCTTGATACTTTTATATGACTACATAAAGATGGAAATCAAGTTTTAGAATTTATTTAGGTGGATGAGCTCAAATGGGTTCTCAAACTTACGCACAAAGAATCATTTATAACATTAATTCCTTGCGAAAGAAAATGAGTGAGAAAAATGCTATAAGTAGCAAACACATGGTATGTTTCCTTGGACATTTTGTTGATTAGTTCATAACTAACATGTATTGCTTATGCCTTTCGAGGAGGGGGTTAGTTGACTTCATATGTGATCGATTGTTATATAATTGTTGGAATATATAGTCTTATATTTTAAAAAAAGTGGTGAAATGTAGAGGTGTCAATTGTATCGTGTCGGTACAACATAACACGACTTTTGTGTTAATATGGTACTATTTGTATCATGCAGGCATGGCCCGTTGACACAAATAGTGTTTTCGTGTCGTTAACCGACACGATTTTGACCGATTTTTTAATTGATTTATTATTTATATATATTTAATATTTAAATAATTAATTTTTAAAAAAAATATTGATTTAATTAACAAATAACAACATTCAAAAATCAATATTCAATATTCAAGTATTCAATCATCAATATTTAAATTTAATTCAACAATTAATATGACAATATTCAACCTTCAACAACTTAATAAATAAAACAACGATGTATATAATTAAATTAAAATTTTTATTTATTAATGAATTACATATTTTATATTTACATTATTACAAATTTACAATTACATTTAAAAAAAATTTACAACAAAATTAAATTACATTTTTGAAAAAATTACAAATTGAAAAATAAAAATTACAATGTTTTAATTATAAAATGTTTAAGTTTGAGAGTTGCTCTGTAAATTTTTCAACTTAATCTTGTTCACGGAGTTGAGCAAGTTCCCAGTCTTTTACACACATTAATGCTTCTATTATATCTTCTTTAAGTTTGCATTTTCGGTTATCAAACATGTTGCCACTTATGCTGAAAACCTATTTACAAGTTACTGAAGACACTGAAATTATTAATAAATCATTTGCCATTATTGATAATATTGAAAAAATCATTGATTGTTGCCTCCACCAATCTAAAACGTCAAATGTATTTAAGTTAGAATATTGAGTAAATAATAATGATTGGTGATTGGTTGAATTAAAAGTAATTAATTCTTGTCTAGATACTATAGGATTATAATTGTATAATGATGATGATGTTGAAATATCTTCATCAAATCTTGTATCTTGTAAAAATGCCCAAGAATCTGAAGATGGTCCAACATTTGATTCTGGTATTGTGGACATTGGTGGAGGAGAAGGTTCTATTCTTAATCCATATCTTTGTGTGTATAAATCAAACATTTAATTTAATTATCCTTCTATTGTAGTAACATTTGATCCTAAATCTACACCTAAACTCATTTGTATTCTCCTAATTAATTTACTAGCATATCTTATTTTACACCTAGGATCTAAGCATGCACTCAAAATATATAATGTAGAGATTTCATTCTAATATTTTAAATTTTTTTGTTTCATCCTATTTACTATT
>JAMKPZ010001860.1:0-52114 GCA_024699675.1 Amphibolis antarctica
AAACTTAAATATTTCATAATTAAAATATTTTAATTTTAATTTTTCAATTTGTAATTTTTTTTAAAATGTAATTTAATTTTGTTGTAAAAAATTTTTAAATGTAATTGTAAATTTGTAATAATGTAAATATAAAATACGTAATTCATTAATAAATAAAAACTTAATTTAATTATATGCATTGTTGTTTGATTGTCTCATTTATTAAGTTGTTAAATACTTGAATGTTGAATTAAATTTAAATATTGATGGTTGAACGGTCGTATGCACGGGTAGGTGGGCTGGGGAATTGTGCCTGGGTCGGCAGCCGGGTCATTGGGTCAGTTGCTGGGTCATTGGGTTGGTTGCCGGGTCATTGGGTTGGTTGCTGGGTCATTGGGTTGACAGCCGGCTTGCAGTGCCAAGTCCCACCATCTTGCCCGAGGGGGAATGTCGAAAGGGCGGAAGGCCGTGAGGGCCGGTAGGGACCGCGGGGTGAACGGTCGCATGGGCGAGAGGGGGGGTGAACCATGAACGGGTCGTGCGACCGGCGGGGGAGATGAGCCGGCCGGGTCTTGGATCGGCTGTTGGGTCATTGGGTTGGCCGTCGGGTCGCAGCACCGGGTCCTGGGAAGAATCGTGTTGGTCAAACTCGTGTCATTGACTGGCACAAATAGTATTTTTTCGTGCCACGGGTTGTGCCTGGGCTGACCCATTGGTGATGTGGGTCGTGCCGACACAAAAATCGTACCGTATCGGCCCGGCCTGGCACAATTGACAAGTGTAACTCGAAACATATATATTATATTATATATATATATATATGAGAAAATATTCTCTAGTAGTAATACTAAAGTTACTTTTCTAGTAATACCTTAATTCAATGATCAAGATTAAATCTAAATTATTTAAATTTTTCAATAACTTATCTAGGCAATATGACATTAATCTCCCTTTTTGTGTACATTGTAACTCTTACCTTTCAGTTGTATTCTTGAACTCACAAAACTAGAGTTGCTTTTCTAGGGATACTCAATTGTAGTGGTGTCATTAGAAAATATTTTTCATATATATATATGAAAATGACACTCTAGTGATTCCTTATATAAATAGTCTAAATTTAATCTATATCATTGAAAGACCGCAATTAAAAAAAACCCTTTTTAGTAAATTTTTAAAAAAAATCATAAAAAATACCACATAAGAAACATGACTTAAAGATTAAGTCTCATTAGAAAAATATTTTTAGTAGTACCGTTAGAGAATTGCCACTCATATATACGTATACAACGCATTTAACCACTTATTATAGAAAAAATTCCATGAAAACGCCGAAAGGTGGTTTAAAAATTTTGTCTGCTTCGTTCGATCACACGTCCACACGACATGTTTGGTAAAAGTTTGTTAGACACTTTTTCGTAAAAAAATGTGATAATCTGTTATGTATGATTCGAACATTTAGAAGGCATTTGTACAACAAAAAATGTTTTTAAAAAAATCATAAAAAAGTCATTTCTTATTTAACTAGATTTTAAATAATATTTATGTCAATGAAAAATTACTTTCTCGTGATTTCTAGCATATAAAAATAAAACATGATTTCTCAACAATAAAAATCAACTACCCAATTTGTGTAAGAACTATTAACGTTGTAACCCTCAATTCCTCTTTTTACATGTATATTTGAAATCACTCATTTTAAGTAATTTTTTATTAAATCTTGTTATTTCCATTTTTCATTAATTTTTGAATTCTTATTATTTCTTTTCTTATCATTTTACGTGTACAAACAAATCTTTAAATTTTTTTTTATATTTTTAGAAATTAAGAGAAATAGTAAGTAATAATCGATTAAATTTTTCACCATTTGTATACTTTCTAACGACAAATCTCCATTAGATAACTTCATTTGAAAGGAAAAAGGTTAAAGAAAATCAGATATACCGAAAAACATAAAACAACAGAAATACAAAACATCCTCAGCAGAAAATGGAACTTACAGTAGAGGACTAGTCTTTTCTTATCTGCTCTAAACACAAATCCACACACTTAAAAATACATGGAATATACTGAAAGAATATTTTAGGTCGACCGCAACTCACGAGCAACGTAACGTACTGTACTTAAATTGTATTCCTATATCATAAATGTCATAATACAAAGTTCCAATTTTTAATTTTTTTTCTTTTTCAAATTTTTCGAACCGTAATCGATTGTTATTTACAGAATTGTAATCCAAAGGAGGTATCATATCCAGCCACGGGAATCTGGATTTTCGTCTGACATGTATTATTATTCAAACAATCCAAGCTGCAACATGCCATCTTCGAGCCCATTTCACCAGAGGAACGAAGGAACGCATCAATTAATTGCAACTTATCTCCAATTCAAAAAATAAAAGATAAGGAAGACTTCTTCAGCATATACCTTACCTTGATCAAGACATTGATATATATGTGTGTGTGTGTGTGTGTGTGTGTGTGTGTGTGTGTGGAGCAAGTTGTACAACAAAACTTACAGAATAAAAAGCAGTAAAAATTGGTTGCAGAAGAACACATACGTGACTAATTTATACCAGCAGCAACCTTTGCTTACCATATGTTTTTAAGTGCATCTAAACGTTAAACTACATGCAGTGTTGATTTTTTTTTTTTTTCCTCCACCAAAGCGGGAAAACTGGGCTGTAGACTACATGAGACAAACATCAGTCAATGGAATCAGTCTAATCGACTCATCACCTGAAACACAGGAAAGAGTAAACCAAGTAGTGAGGGCAGGCAGAGGATCATCAGAAGAATGTACACGAAGTGGGCTTTGCATCACAGAAGAAAAATAAATAGGGGTTGGTTTCTATTTGCTGAGATCAAGTAAAGACTGCTCCTGGCTGGTTAGGGAAATAAGGGGCACCTCTGCTACCTCTTAGCTTCCCATGCAGGTTTATGTTCATCTGGATGCATCACTGCATTTGGGTTTCCTCGGACGGAGAGAGGAGGGAACTCCTCGTCTTTCAAGCGATACCCCTGTGGTGATCTGCATTATGGGCGACACAACTCGTTACGTGCCTACATAAGCAACTAATTTCTGCAGTATCGGCTAGTTGGATGGAAATTCAGCAATATAATCACATTACGTTACTTGGAATAAAATCCAGGATGAACTTGGTACCTTCCATCATTTGAGCTGGTTCCAGGGTTCTGCACAGCTGAAGAATACCTTCCATCATTTGAGCTGGTTCCAGGGTTCTGCACAGCTGAAGAATACCTTCCATCATTTGAGCTGGTTCCAGGGTTCTGCACAGCTGAAGAAGAGACTACTGCCGACCCAGATGCATGGCTATGGGAACTGTTGGAATCCAGAGTTCTTCCCGATTCTGGCGTGGGAGAACGCAAGGGACCTGATTCTAAAGATCCAAATTGAAGTTGGTTTTCTAAGGGATGGTTATTATTACCATTAGAGTGGGGAAGTCCCCTTGGTGAGATGCTTGACGGTTGGAAAATTTCCAAATGACCAGGTTTCCCACGACCATTTCCACTTGAAACTGGACTACCTCTCACATCTGATGAGTTGGATTCTGGAGGTGCTGTTGCCCGACCATTAGTCCAGGATCTTTGCACTTGATTTGCAGAAAGTTGGTTTCTTCCTCTTCCAAATGCTGACCTATCTTTGCTTGTACAATTATTCTGTGATATTCCAAGAACGCTGTCAGTTGATTCAGCTTATTAATAACACTGGTTACTACATTAAGCAAAATAAGATGCAAAACGTAATAAGTAAAAAAAATGCTAGATAAAAAAAATAAAATATGCACTACATGGTGATGAAACAAAAACCAACATCATAATCTATGACCAAAAAATTAAGATATGAAGTGAATATACCACATTTGGAATGTATGTGCCTGTTCCCCGGTGTTTAGCATCCAAGGGAAAATGAGGCATAAATCCTGCTTTCCTTGGGTAGAAACCAGGAGGATGGGTATATGGGGATCCCTGATGAATGTACCCGTTGATGTGTGGGATCATTGTCCCATGTATAGCGGCATAATGAGGAGATGGCAGACCTGGAGAGATGGATGTATTAAAGAAAGAATCAATGCACTTTTGGGCATATATAAAATTCTCATTATGCAAGCTACAATTGCCAGCAAGATTGGCCAAGTTTGTTTCAGCAGATCCGGAATCTGGAGTGCCATCATTTCCCATTGAAGGGGAGACCGATGATGATTCAACGTTTCTGGGGGAAATAGCTTGCACCCTATTTAACCTTATAGAATCAGATGTCTGCTGACTCTCACTGAAGGGTTGAGTCCCATGCGAATCACGGTAATTCACATATTGATCAGCATCTTCTTTAACCGTATCTCCATTTTCCTTGTGGAAAAATTGATGAGGAGCATGTGTAGCTTTGTGCAAAAAGATACCCTCTTGCACTGGACCAGACAAATGTCTATTTACGTTATTTGCAAGACTACATATTGAAGTTCTACTGGGATGCTTGGGAGCAGTTTTTGAGGTAATATGACCTTGCAAATGACTCTCATCCAAGGGCGAAGATAATGGTACTCCAGATTCTATTCCCTCGTCATTTTCTTTTGGGCAGAGTATGGTGCCACTTGAGTTTTCATGTCCACCATGAAAATCAACATCGGATGACGATGAAATGGTTAAATCTTGCACATCTGGCCTTTCCCCCTTTCCATGTCTATCTAATGTGTTCTTGAAGAAATTGTTGAGTTCAGTTGACATGTCTTCTCCATGCGATAGAAGGATTCGTTCAAGATTTCGAGCACCATAAGCAAAAGCACTCCGAATACGATAAAGGTTGCCTAAATAGAAAATAAGGGTTAATTCTGGAAAGAACATAAAAGGCAGTATGCCTAGTAAAATTTTGCTATAATCCAAAAGGCACTCCAAATACGATAAAGATTTCCAGCACCTTTACTGACGCTACGCCCTAGATTATTGTTTTCCTTCAGAGGATCAACTATATTAAGATACTTCTTAACAAATAAACGGTGGCTGCCCTCTGAATTCCTAGTGGGAACTGAGTACTTTTCTCCAAGAGTATTGAGAAGTTCAGTTGAAAGCAAAAGACCACCTCCATCAGTTTCTGGCATTTCAGCTGCCCAATATAAATGGAGAAATTATTCATCAGACAACATACATAATGAATTCAGTTAAGATATTTGAGGATAAACTACAAGCTTACCCACTATTTCTGGCAAAGAAGATACACGAACAGGACCACGCAAACAGATGCAGAAATTATCCCAGTCAAATTTACTGAAATAATCCAAGAACCTGTACAGCACCTAAAAAAGCAAGTGGTTGATGAGGCTAGAGTAATACTTCAAGTTGTTAACACGAGATTCTTTTACCATATCATGATTATATTAAAAACTCACCATCAAAGGACCATCTAATGATGAATGGAATTGGAAGATGTACAAGACCAAAGTTTCCAACGCATATGTAGATATCAGACTATGATGTGCACCAAGAATACGGCTTTCATAATAGCACCAGGCCTTAATAAGTATAATGGTGCGTCTAAAAAGGTTGTCTTTTCCAATAATACCATCAACCTATAAAATCACAGGTACGTCAATCATTTTTCCAATAAAATTCAATAAATTGGCTCAGGCTTTACTTGCTTAAAGAGCTCTGGCTATAGGAGATTTAAAGAATAGTTGAAGATTATAAAAACAAGGAATTTTAACATTTGGTTGAAATTCTAAGATGAAATATGTTTGATCAGTTACCTCTTCGAGAAAACACAAAGTACCGAGTCCCCCTATCTGATTAAATGAAATATCAACAACAATGTTCTGCACAAGGCATTTCACAAGTTTTACCTGCAAACAGATGTAAAAGAAATGACGCAATTGTAAGATAGTACTGAAAATGTCAACGATCACAGTGACAAGCTCAAAGAATGATAAATGTGGAAGATGAATGTTCTTGAATCCTATGATATTATAAATTTTTTTGAGCAAAACGAATTCCAAGAAGGCAAGAAACCATTCAATAGAAACAAAAAAAGTCATCACAGTGAGGTTCAAGCTTACAACAAAATATACTGCAAACACAGAAAAATCCCTGGCCCAACTTGTAGCCATCTTAATAACAACAGAGAATGTTTAACTTTGAGCTACCATATTTATGTTGAAAGAATTATACTATACTATATTTAACAGGTGCAACTCATTTTTTACCGTTTCTATAATATAATATTAGATCAATAAAAGCATTTATTGTAACATAATATTAGATTGGTGATTGGGACCACTCTCCAATACACAATTTTGTGTGAATAGATGATAAACCTGAATAGTGTTCTATAACCCTTCATAGTGAAGTAACAAAGTGATAGTTGATCAAAGTTTAGAGTGCATGATACATACAATTGCATATAACCGAAGTGCAAGTGGAGCCATGATTAACCAAGTAAATGGCAATAAACAAATTTTTAAAAAAATCGCTTAAAGCCTTAAACTGATAAATCTGCTAGATGGGATATTCCTCTGCTAAAAGGAGCTTGTTGAAGAATGCAATGAATTGTATATATCTTTTTAAATCATAAAAATAGCTGGATATAAATACACAAAAGAAGTCAATGTAACTCGGACCAGTAAACATTTTGGACATCCTTCAACCAAAATAAAAAGTCAAAAATCTTGAAAAAAATAGCAACACAAGAACATTACTTAAAAACATAAAAACAGGAAATAAGAAGGTACAAAAACCTCAGCATGAATATATTGGACATCCTTCACTTCAAATTTAGAGTCCTTGTTTTGTTCTTCTCTTTCAAGAACTGAACGTACTTCCGCAGCCAATGAATCCTCGGAAATTTGAACACGAAGAGCAGTTAAATCAATGTCTCCATCTGGAAGATAGGTTTTCAATGGCACAGACCCAAATGGAAATACCTGAAAAGGAAACCGAACGTGAAATCTGAATCAGGCTTTAGAAAGCACGTACATGATGTCTCCCACAGACCCTTATGATAGTGCAACACACAAATTACAAAGTCATGGTACAAATTCTCTCTCTTTGTAATTTAGTTCCATCCACACTACATATTTCATACCCAATGAAAAATCATACATTATCCTCTTAAACGCTTGCAAATGTTTTCCCTGAAATATTATTAGAGTATGAGTGAAATTTACCAACTAATTTGTAGGTCTAGATTATTACATGTTTCTTTCTAATTATTCTTGTTCTTGGAAAATTGTAGATGCCCTATTTTGACATTTTGCAAAAGACCTTCTATCTTGATGTTCATCATGAGTTGCATTACAGAACCTCTCTTTGAACCTCATTCTGTGATTATAATGGTCTTCTTGTTATTTCAAATCTATCACACAAAACATCCATCTTGTTTCTCTAGATACCATAGATGAATTGCCGCAACAACACATTCAATCACCTAAGCATTATTGAAATTTTATAGAAACCTTTGTTATATCCTATGCTCCAATCTGGTAAATTTTCTACAGTTGGGATCATTAGACAAGTGTAACATTCATTGATATCTTAAAAACCATGCAAATAAGCATTTCAATTTATTGAAGAATTACAACTATCGATTACATCCTATCTCTCCAATCTTGTTGAGCTTGAGCATTTTCTGAACGTGGATGATTAGATGGCAAATATATTTGCCCATATTAAATAAAAAGAAAACCTATGCCTTCTGGTGTATAAATTAACAAAGATTAAACCTTCAGATGAGCTAAATAACTTATTAAAACCTCATCAGAGTTGGAATTGCAATTTTTGACAAAAATCTTGATCATTCAAATATTGAAAGCAGACACATCGATTGCCTTCTGATAGACACAGACCCATGCATTGCCTTCTGATGCACCATTTAATATAGTTCATTGCTCTATTGTTAATTTTGTCCGCATTTTATTTTTTTAACTCATAAATTTTTCCTTTCCAGAAGAGGGTTATGATCATTACTTTTTTCCTTTTTTGATTAACAATTGTTCCTTTCCAGGGGAGAAGAGATACTGATTTACACTCAATTTGTCATCCATTTCAGCAAGTAAAATCACTTTCGTCTACCATTCTCAATTAGAAAACAGTCACTGTTGTTTAAGAATTTGAAATGAGTTAACAACTATTCTAGGCAACCAAAGATGGACATTTTTGGCTCATCAATTAATCACTCATCATTGAAGTTTCCCTAGCACTTTCAAAGTAGTACAAGACTAAAAATTTAAGACAAAGTGAGACACTGAGTGAGGAAACCTACCTAATTGGAGGTTTACCATCACCATGAGTCCATGACGTATAGGTGATCCAAACCAAGATTGCTTGTATGATGCTTCACCATACACGTGATGAGAGAGGTTGACAAGCACCCAATCAGATATTTATTTTTTAAAATTTTAAGTATATATTATACATATTTCTACATATTTAATAATAATTATGCATACTTTTAACTCAATTATTTCCTAAATAACATTCAAATACATAAACAACCCTAAAACAACAGCAAAGTATAAAGTGCAATAATACTAGTATATATCAATAATATAAATAATTATATTTTTCAATTTTGTATCTTCAATAATATTCTTTAAAAATTATGTTTAAACTTTTACAAGGAAAAACATCTAAAAAACCTTAAAAAATATACTTGATTAAATGGATCCAATAAAAGATCCACTTCATTGAAATAAGACGAGAAACAATCAAGGTATGACTAATTCATGACTTGGCAATTAGGCAGTAGCTAGGTGGCCACCTTAAAACTATGGTTCGAATTGATCTTTGTTAGGAAAAATTTTCTCAATTGATTTTAATGATACAAAACTTAATGATAAATATATAGTTCGTTATATTAAATTTATTACAGGATATATATGAAAAGATGTAAAGAAAAAATAAAAGGAAGATCAAGCAAGATACTCAAAAATCAAGTAAAATCAACCAAAAATGAAAAATAAAAGGTCTCAAAGAAAATCAGATCATGCAGAAGGAAGCAATAGTTTAATGTTTTATATTATTTATGTAATTTTAATTAATAGATATGTGCGTGTAAATTGTAAATCCCTTATATATTCTCTCATACTAGAATCTTCAAATATGATACTTAAGATAAAAACACATACTTGATAACCATTTAGAATAGTATTGAATTGAGTTTAACTAAACACTATCATAAAATTGGAATATCATTTCTAAAAAACAATATAGCAATTTCTGGGTTAGAAGTGCAACTAAACTCTGTACCAAAAATAACATACTAAATTCTGCATACCATTTTCTGGAACAGAACTGCAACTGCTCTTTGGAGTGAAAACAACATACCAATTTTATCACAGACATAATTCTAGGGCATTTGTGACCAGAATACCACTTTGTACAATTATATACCAATTCATTTACTTGTTAGAAAAATGGTGTACTAATCAGAAAAATCGCATACCGATCCACTAGATGCTGGAAGAAATTCTTAACCATTATACTTACAGCATTAAGTTTCTGAATTCTATATAAATCCCTTCCATAGGTCTTACATTGGACACAAAATAAGTTACAATGTCTCTTGTGCTTCATTCACATTCATTGAGAGATCCAATTCCTTCCCCACTCTTCTATAAAGCTTCATTCACATAATTAAAATCATAAAGAAGACTTTCAATCATCAAGAGGAGAGCACAGTTAAAATACATGGTGTGAATGAAGCCACTTATCTTTAACTACTTTTCATTAGATATTATCTATCAAGCCACTTATCATTAGTAGAGTTATATTACAAATGAAAATTCTAAAATATCTATGGTTTGTTGTTTTTACTACTTTATACATCATAAACTGAATACATTTACACCTATCCAAAGATAGGTTATTCTCCTTACCTCCCAAGGTATTTGGTTGTATTCTTGTTAAAGACTTTTCTTCAAACCTTGATTAAGTCATTGCTTCAATCGCATAATATATTTTTGTTGTGTATTCATAGACTAAAAAATGGTATCATTGTTACCAACCTCTTTACTAATATATTGAGCATACTAATGTAGCTTTCATTGATTCTAGCAATCTATGTAAAAGTTTTCCTCACCTAGCCATAGTTGAAAAGCCAATCATAGTGAATGATACATCAATGCTCTTATTATTGAGGAACAATATGTTTCTATGAACAAGATTTTATCTCTTCCCTTGTAAGTGTATCACTGATGTCAGTGGTTGCCTCTAACAGCTCAACTTGCATCACCGTCTACATTATGGTTCCATCAAATTCACAAACATTAATGCCTCTATTACTCTATGCAAGGATAAGTGTCCCACATTTTGTGTCTTCTTATCTCATTTGTTCCTTGTGATTATCTTTGTCTTACATTTTGTGTCTTTACCTAATCCATTTCCTTTAGGTTATGCCCTAGGAACCACCAAGAAATCATGTTTATTTCTCATTAAAAGGGAACTATAAATGTGGAAATGTAGAGATTACCATTTCATAGTTCATGACTAGTCCCAAATTCAGAGTATTAGTGGTAGGTAAACAACAGCTATAAAAACTTGTCAACTTCTCATAAATATGATACTTGATAATTCATTAAAACATAACCCTCTTAGCAATGCATTTCACCAAACTCAAGTGCAATTAAAAGAAAATAAAAGAGAAGTGTTGCATTCCCTGAGTGTAGCACTTTCAAGTTAAGGTTTTGTATTGACACTTGGATACAGATGAAAATAAGCAAAGTTAGTACAAAACATTAAAATTAAACTATCTTGGAACCTTGACTGCCAAGAGCATGAAATTAGCAGATATAATAATAAGGGAAATTAACATATTATGCTTGCAAGAAACTAAGTGGAAGAAAAATCAAGGTTAATTTAAGGATAGTAATTTTAAATTATGGTATACATGAAAAGATAAATATAGAAATGGAGTTGAAATAATAGTTGATAAAAGTTTAAGAGATGAAACTGTTGAGGTAATAAAGATATAACAATCCAAAACATAATCTCAGTATGTGAAGTTGACTGCATGAATCATTTTCTTCTAAATATTTGTATTTATCGCCAAATTTTTGGTTAATTTATATAAATTTAATTTTTTTTATTACAATTCCTAACAAAGTAGTTTTAGACTAAACATTACTTCTTTAAATTTCTTTAGCACTAATTAAATCTTTTCTCTTAAGTAATGTAATATTTGGTCTTCTAAATATATGACCAAACCATTTAAGTTGATTTTCTCTAATCCTATCTTCAATAGATGCAACTCCTACTCATTTGTTTTTTCTCTACTCATTTGCCTGATTGTTACTCATGGTGAAAGTACTTATGCAACTGGACATCCTTGCCCTTTCCTAATACAAACACACTTATGAGTGGCACGCTAGTAAATGAATGAGATTAAAAATACCAACAGCCCTCTCAGGGAATTAAGTGAAAACCTTGAAGCTATCTCATTCCTTTACCGGAAAGCTTGGCTCAGTTCAATGTGTTCTATCACAAAAGGTTTAATAACTTTTTGCACAATATATATTAACTCCATTGCTTCGTGCAACCATGCTACAGAAAATCCATCAGAAAGCCTGTGCTTCTAGAATATGTCCAAAAGATCGGTGGAACTTTAAAATTCACAGATGGTTAAACACCAGCTAAAGTACCTTCCACCAAACCAAATCTTCACCCAGCATAAAAGATCAGCTTGAATTCTCACGATTTTCTATCCACATTCACTTCTGATTTATCAAAACCAACCATGCTATCCCAGTTTCTTGTTCTAAAAGCAAACAATCTACTGAAGAGTTTCTGCATTCTCATCATATTGGAGGAATTGTACCAATCCCAATTTTCTTCTTCCATAGAATTAAAATCATTCAAACAAACTGCATCCCATGAGGAGACACCACAAAATCTCCTTACACATAACAATCGTCTACAACTAGCACCTCCATATTTTTTTCATTTCTTTCTATTGATGTGTAAAGACTTTATCACTTCAATAATGTCAGCACACGAAAGTTATTGGCATCATTAATATCCATCCATGCAATTAAACGTTAATTGCAAACCAATACTCATCAGCACCTTGTTCATTTCTCCTAGGCAAAGACCCATGACCAAAAATAGGTCCTTCAGTCATCCAAAACGAAAAAGATAGAGCATTTCTCTATCTGGAAGTGCCACCTAAACCATGCAAATGATTTATTTGCTACACAGATTAATAATGAAAATGATTTATTTGTTAGGTGGTCATTCAAGCATCATAAGTAGGCAAACAAAGCTTACAAGTTTTCCACAACTGTAGTGTTATGGGTGCACCATATGCATGCGTGGAGATTGTTCTTTAACCACCACAAGGTCAAAATTTTAAAAAAAACATAATTTGTTTAAATGCTCCCCCATCCCTACCCTGAAAATCTATATTATGAAATATATACAACCAACAGATGATCAATATTAATGCCATTTCCCATTTTCACTGAATTCTCCTTGCAAAAGAGAATAATAACAAAGGTAGCTAGAAGATCAGAAAAAGAAAATCACAAGAAAAAGTCAAACATAGCAATTGAACTACTTGATCTTAATCTTTCATTTTTTCATGAGAATTACAGCAACAGAATAGATTAAGGCCATGTCTTATGTAGATATTCCTGAGTAGTTTTGATTTTTATGCTAGAAACTTTGTATCTCTTAGCTAATTATTGAGGAAAAAAAGTGATGCCATGGAAACAGTACCTTGGTAATATCAGAGTGGCGAAGTTGTGAATCATGTTTTAAATAAGGCATTTTAACCATACTAGCAGCATGGCAAGTACTTTGCATGTGCTTGATCCAGGGATAGATTCAAGGATGATAGAAAATTATAGATATAGTGGTTTTTTCGAACTAAAGCATAAGTAGATCTTCATGAAGGCATAACTGAGTGTAAGTAAAAGAGATGTGAGTCAGGGGAAGACTGTTCTTTTGAAATTACAAGGTTTCACGAATGATTTCCAATTGTCAATGTTACATTGTTCCATGAATGATTTCCAATTGATGTAGAGAGAGTAGGGTTCATTCAGGATAACTTTTACAATTGTTTTTAGTTACTTCTGTCCGTTTTATTTTTCTTCTTGTAAGGAAGGAAGGTCAACAACGAGCATGCAATGAAAGCAGCAAGTTACATTAAAAAGGGCACCACTAAAAGGGCATAAATATCTACATCACCTCAGGGATCTGTGAAAACAAAACAAGCAAGAAGGAAGCGTACGACAGAAGAAATCCTAGGCAGACAGCACCTACACTTGTCCCTACAAAATGTCATCTCTATCTATGGAAAAAACTTGATGCAACATCGAGAACAATTTAAACAGTGGATCCGGTAATAAGGACTGCATAGAGTGCATACAAGAGGTAGGGGTGGCAATAATCATTATGATGATGATCTTTAATGGGGAACTTAAAGCAGGAGATGACAGATCTCTGAAAGAACAGGGTGAACAAAAATGTTCTTTCTGTGATCTTCAATGGAAAAAAAGGGCAGAAAGTGAGAGGACAAATCAAAGAAGATAAGGTGGTGACAATGTAATAACTTCAATGGGGAGAAGCTGCTTAACAATTATCCCTATTCTTATATTGAATGTGAGTGTGAGATAAAAATGTGAAAAAAAGAATTATGCAATACATAGGCCAAGATTGTGAAAAATCTAAAGGCAACACTGTATTTCAATATCAATAACAATCATTCTACCATTACGATGTCATCTAAAACAATATATTACAAACAAAATCAAGAAATACCAGAAAATAACTAATATGCTAACTGCTAAATTAAAATTGATTTTATATTAAAACTTTAAGAGAGATCCATGATAAAATATTCAGTACCCCTTCGATGTTTCCATTACTTGGTGCAAGATTATATTTGATAAGAGTATCATCCTTTCTAGGAAAACAAGTGGACAATCTATGGTATGGAAACCACAAGGATCACATGGATAAGATGTGCTACTGGAAAATCTCCATGGGCCTAAAGGACAATTGGTTCCAAAGCCACAATTAACCACTAGTGAAAGTATTCCTACAAAGAATAATTTTTAAAAACAGCCATGTTGTAAGTGAACTTGTTATTTTTGAAGAATGATAAACCTCTTGGGCTTTTATCAAAGTGAAATTCAGAAGTTGTGCACGTCTTCCATAATTTACATGTAACTGTTTATGGTAGGGATTTCACAATTGTTTGGAGGATCTCCAACTCCTCATGAAATAGATTGTCAATCCAAGCATATCTAGACAGCGGAATTTGCAACTACGAGTAAAATATTCTTATGGCTAGCAGGTAGGTGATATTTTGTGAGGTTAACACCAATGATGTCTTGGAATTTCACCATAAACTGAATGTTTGACCATGGCAAAGTACCTAGAGATCCCATCGATATTCAACCAGCCCGTGTCGGCTCCTTTTCATATGGACCATGCAATTCAAACAGAATGTTAGGTAATCATTTGCAAAGCCTAGCATATTCACTCCCAGGGATTAGATTGTCATAAAGTTTCAAAACAATTTACACGGACGAAAGTAACATTGGGTATTAGAAAACAGCACTGGACAATCACCTCACAATGGAGAAACTTTTTGATAAGCTGCTGAACACGATCCACAACATTCCTCCTCCTCTCCTCGGACGCTGCAGTCGGTTGAATCTTCCTTATGATCTCCGTCGTTATCTGGTCCGATAGCCTCCAGTTTTCCAAGGGGATATCCTTCAGACGAGGAGGATTGGACGGCTCCAGCGGCCATGACGACAACGTGCCATGCTCAGACAGTTCACCGTTCTGCTTGGGTAACGCAACCTCGAAATCACCCATTTCACCAAAACTGGTCTACAATACTAGATTTTTTCCAGCCACCCAACTACCAACCCAGAGACAAAACCCCAGAGGATTGATCAAAGCCCCCGATTCAGAAGAAAACACCATTTGGGTGGGTCGTAATCATAACTCAATCAATGAAACGAGCTATCGCAACCAGTACGAATCCTGGAACGGACGGATGGAAGGAATAGCAAAAGGTCGGATTTTTCTTCCCTCTCCTACCCTCCTCCAAACAATCTTTGGTCCTGGCGTGCTTAGGTGCTATTGCCGGTACCAAGACTCTGTTCTGGATCGGATTTAGGCATCTCTCACTCCCTTCCGTTCTGCGTCCAAGACTCCGTCCTTCCCTCTCTCTCTCCCTGTTCTCGCCGCCCCTCTCTTCTCTACCCGTTGCCTGACGATTCTTGCGAAGAAGGGGTTTTTTCGTTCCTTTTTTAACTTCTTCGAACGATCGTTCTTACCATTTCATTTTTTTTAAAAAAAAGCGTTTCAATTCTTTTCTCGTTCGTTTTTTTTCGGGGTTATTTTATTTACACCGAAGCCAACCAAACAGGCGAGCTCGGTAAACACCGTGGTCTACGGTAGGGATTAATTTCGAAAGCTTTGGTTTTGAATAATATCTTTACTATATTTTAAAAAATTACTCGTGATTTTAATATTTGAAATAATATATTTTTTTTAATAATCTCTCGTAATTTTCGTTACGTCTATACAAAATAAATTCTATAAATATTTAATTTAACCACAGAGACTAAGTTTTTGTTCAATCTAACGCTCTACACTCTTACATGTACTCTTATCTTAATCGCTTAATCGTGTATTTGGATTCTTACTTATATTATCATTATTTATCCATATTCTTATTTGTAGTCTATATTTTGCACTTCTATCAATTCTCTTGTCTGCATTCTTACCTTTTTCTCATCTATTCTTATTCAACAAAAATTTACAGGTATTACTTCAAAGTGGATTGACGGTAAAAGATGTGTGCCTCTTCTCCTTCATTTATTGTCAGGTAGTAGTTGTAAGTTAGTTTTACAATGATATTTTTTAGGTTAAATCTTAAGTTTTAAGTTGAGTTGATCGAGGAAATAATTTTTGCACCTCATTGATTATTAGTGTGATTTTAATTTCTAAACTTAGTACGGTAATTTTTGTAGTAGTGTAATTCTTTTGATATGAGTTACTTGTGAATGATTAATGCATTGGAGTTATCATGCATGTGGAATATGCATTTAATTACAGATATACTCAAAAATTTTACATGTAGATATGCAAATTGTGTGTATTTCAGAGCTATTGGAGTGATTGATCGTTAATTTCAAAATTTATAAGTGTAGGATTTGCAACAATATACTAAAATTTTCAACTCCATCTTGATGTTACATTTTGCTATATTCAGTTGCTGAATGGTTTGTGGTGTTTTTGGTATTATAAGTGTTACATGGTTGAATAAAAAATAGATATATCCGTTCAGGACTTTTTTGTAATATTACAAAATTAATCAAAATTCGCATATTTTTGTGTGTTTAATATTCCTCTTTAACTTTTCATTAATACCTTAGTTATACTTTTTAAAGCTTTAGAATTAAAGTTATAAATTTTAGAATAGTGTACTATTTACATATTCATATGTTTCAGTTTTTTTTAAAAAAAAATAAAAAAATAACTTAAATTTAGAGACTTATAAAATCAATTTTCTATAAATATCAAGAATAATGAACTTTTATTAAAATTTAAACTTCAAATGCGAGAAAAAAAAAAGAATGATACATTTAAAGATACTTGGATGTATATACCCTGAAAGATAATTAAGATTTTATTTTATTCTTCAAATAAATTTATGAACGAGTCTTACGTTTAAATTAGAATCTATTTATTAAAAATAAAAAATTTCAATAAGTATGGTTACCTACATAAAGATTTTTTCATTTTTATTGTTAAAAAGAGTTTTTTATTATTATTATAAGTGTCTACAATACTTACCGATCTTACCTTAAAAATAAATTGAAGAGGTTGATTTTTCACGTGTACGAGTTACGCAATGTTTAAACGATATTTGCAAAAAATAAATAATTAAGATTAAGTTTCAATAATCTAGATTAAATTTCACTATTTAAATAATTATTTAACAGTGAAAATTATCGGTACATCAACATACGGACTTTTCGCACAAAAAAACTATGATATATTTTTAGTAAGCCAGCTAATATTTTAGTTGCAGATATTTGTTTTAGAAAAAAAATAAGTTAAAGGTTTCGGTACTTTTTAAAAAAATTACAATAATACTAATATATATATATATATATATATATATATATACACTAAAGATACCAAACACCTGATTGTGTATATAGAATTAGATGAAAATAAATTTAATATAGATGTGTTTGTGTATATTATAGAATTAAACAGAATTTGAAATTTTAGTATTTGTGTATATGACGAAATTGGACACAATTAAATTTATTTTTATTTAAAAATAGTAAAAAATTTAATATATTTCAAATTTTAATTATTCATGAAATAGATTTTTTAAGAAATGCGAGAGTTGTGAAATGTCAAGGACAGAAAGATTCCATTCAATTTACAAAGAAAATATTAAAATTAAATTATAAACCATCATTTAAATAAATTTCATCTAATTTCATAAAAGAATTAAATTATATTGAAAAAAATTTATACAAGTATTTTAAAAAATAAATTATAATACATTAATTTCGTTTGCATAACCTGGAAATTTTCCCACATCTAAAAACAAACGTAACATCGAATTTAGACGTATTTTCTATTAATGCTAATAGATGTAAAGAATATTCTCTGAAGTATAAATTTCATATGCTTAATTAAATGGCCTTCATTATATTTCACCAGATACAATCTTTTTGTTTGCATTTTGGTCCATGTCCGAAGATGGACCGAAATGTCGAATGACGAAAAGCACGGGGGCGTGTTTCGAAAATTTCCCCGTAATTACGATAGCAGACAGACAGAAACAAACAATTAGCACGTGGAAGTCGTAGTTTAGTTTCGTCTGGAAGAACATTCCAACGAGCAAGTGTTGATTAGGGAGTGCGAAGGGTGGGTCCCTTCCTACGTATAGGCCACGGAAGTGTGTTGCAATCTGCTTGTGAAAATTACCCAAAAAAACCAAAAAAAAAATTGATGGACGAACGAGTAATTATGAACGCAGTGCCTCCAACATAGAGTACGTTGTTATAATATGTACAGCTTGGAAGCATCGTTTTGTTAGTTTTGAATGATTAGTTATTATTAAATGAGTCGAGTAGTAGATGACTAGAAGAGATGAGGACAAATTTTGAATGCGATATTTGGAGACGACATGACCACATCTCTGGAATTGAATACATCGGTTTCTCTCCTCCTGACTCTTCGATCACGCAGGCAACCTCTTTCTTAACTTTCAATTATTTGACAAATATAGTCTTTGTTTTGGTCTTTTTGGAAAAAAAAAAGAAAAAAAAAAGATTTAGTCTTTGATTTAAAATTTGAAAATCTGTCCTCCAAATTCAAGCTGTCCACTTGACAATCCATCATACGTGTTTATGGATGTATTTGAGAATAATTTTTTTTAGTTTTGAAAGTTAGATAAAATTAAAATTAAAGTTAATTTTATAAATAAAATTAGAATTATATAGTAATTTAGGTGTTAAAAGTTTATACATTAAAATAAATATATATAATAATAATAATAATAATTTTTTATAATAATAATGACGTTGATTATGATTTTAAAAATTAAAAAAAGTTAAAAACAAATAGAGCAGAATTCATGTTACTTCATCCATTTTTTTGACAAGTTTAAATTATAATTTTCCAAATTACAAATTATCATTGAAGTATAGTTTAATAATTACGAGAATTTTTTAAATCTTTAAGTCTTCAATTTAAATCTTCACGTAAGTACACGTCACTTGTAAATTTACACGTGTATTTCTAGATCTTACACCGCTACCGATTCAAAAAATCAACACCGACGATTTCAATATCGCAAGCACTCCACGTGACCATTTCTTCCAAAGTCAAACAAGTTGCCTGTGCGTAACCATTGCTCACCATGCTTACAGTCGTGAGGGGATTTTTATATTTTGGTTACGTAAAATTAACAGAAAAATAGTAAATCGGATCGATACGTAATTAAACTAGCTAAATTTTTATTTGTTAACAAAATTTTAGTTTTAACTTTAACAATTATAGAGATCTAAAATTAAGAGTAATTTCGTTTATGTTAAAAGTGTATGGTAAATTATGAAATGAAAATTTATATATATACAAATTTGTATCATATGAAAATTTATGTGAAGTTAAAATTAAAATTGAAGATAACTAAAATAAAGCCTAAACCTAAATCCAACATCTGAACATTTAAAATGAAAGTGTAAGGTGAAGGAGGAGAACATGAGACTCTGAAGAACATGAAAGATAAGATGATAAAGGACTTAAGTTATTCTTTTCAAAAGATTGATCTTATAGAGAGAAAATCTCTCTTCTTTTTTAAGTCACACCAAGAGTCATTTCCTCAAACTATTTGTCTGAATCATTCACTCCTTTCTGTGGTTAAATGACATCGATTAACGTCAAACTACTAGGTCTTCTTACCCTTTCGGGCTTTACAGGCAACACCCACCATTAAGCCTTCCTACCCTTCAAACTTTATGGGCATTATTCACCATTAAGCCTCCTTATCCCTTGGGTTTTACGGGCAGTACCCAACTCACTGCAATTAGGCCCCAATTTGAATTTTAGCTCTAATACCATCTGTATTTGAGTCATCTTCATTAAAAGACAAATCTAATAATAGGAGAATCATTCTTCCCCTTCAAGACACATCAAAGATCATTCTCTTTGATATATGATTATTCGTCTGCATCACAAGAGGAGAGAGAGAGAGATGAGAGAATATGGAAAATAGAGAAATACACTACTTATGCGTATGTAAATCCAGTAAAACATGACTTACATGTTAGGGGATGGCATTTTTAACAACCCAACCTTTGAGAAATAAGTAATAATAATTCAGTACCACCAGTGGTGTAGGCAGATTAATTATTAAACACGACATTGCAGAAAAAAAAAAAAGTTCCGGTCCAAGCAGGAAAAGCATAAATACCGCGTGAAGCGCTTGCAAAAATGCCAGATCTGGAGAATATTTTCCTGTGGTGTCCCGGCTTGAAACCGTCGGCTATCCTCATACCAACCCAATCTTCAAAGTTATTATTATTATTATTATTATCGTCATTATCAGCGTTATCAACTTCTCAGGGTGGGGCTATCTGCATCCAACGTCGGGTCTCCGAATAAGGCCCCAGTGTCACTGCAAGTTTGAAAAATAAACATTAAAATAAGGCCAGCTGGTCATAGAGACAGAGGAAATGAATGATGCAGTTGGTACTCTTTCCTTTTCTCTAAAGTTAGAGACAGAGGCAACCTTAATATATAATTTACAATATCAAGGTTACGGTGTTTGCAGAACAGTGTGCGTTTGTTTAATTGAGTAGGGTAGTTTACCATTCCATTTGCTGTGAAAATCACAACTTGTGATGTTTCTATTTTTATTTCTTTTCAGACGAATTGAACAAACACGTCGGCTCTTCACAGATCAGCCTACAATTCCATTTGCTGTTCGTCGATCTACAAAATTGAAGAAGTAAACAGAAGAGAGATTCTGGAGCAGCTTCGTTTAAGGTATCGTGTCAATCATGTTTGTTAACTTAATTTTAACTTCAATTTTAATTTTACATAAATTTTTATGTTTCATTGTTATCACACAAATTTATATACACAAATTTTGATTTTACAATTTACTATAAATTTTAACATGAAACTATTTTTAATTTTAATTCTTTATAGTTATTAAAACTAAAATTCTGTTAACAAATAAAGTCATAGATACCACAAACAAATGCAGGATTTGACAACTCGACCTACAGAACATGTTCTAATTAAACGGGCAAGGGAGGTTTAATATGTGGTTAAGTGGTTGAGTTTACAAAATGTAGTTCATGGTTTTTGATATCCCCAAGGCAGGTTTGTGCACATGGATTAATTCGAATGAAATTTTTTTTCATTTGACCATGTATCATATTCGGGGGTGGGAACATATAACAATTATAAGGAGATCACATGCCAAAATATAAAATAGAATCATATAAAATGCGAAAATATAAAGTATCATTTCTGTGGTGAGAAAGCCATGACATCAGAGATCCCATGGAACATACAACAATTGGCATAATGAAATAAGTGTCAGCAAATGGCAACCACGAGAAACAAGTCAAATTAAATGACATGATTCGCATATACGTACGCGATAATATATTCTTGACACCAGCGCATTAGAAATTACTTACCGGAAGCTTCTTGACACAATTAAATTGATGAATACTTTCAAATGATGTATGAGTGACAAACGAAAAACCCCACAAACGAAGAAGAGAGGATGATTTACTTGCACGAAAGCAGGATGAATGAAGAAGTTCTTCACATGATCAGCACAAGAGGGACGAACGAGGAAGATGACGTTCGACAAGCAAACTTTGCATATATAGTTGGCTTCACTTGGTCTGATCAATTTGAGGGTGGTGTCCAGATGACTAAATTTACACTTGGTGACTTGTGACATGGTACTCTTAATCCTCTTCAAGAAGAAGGCGTACACACCATCTATTACCTTGAGATTTTAATGTAATGGTTCGAGCACTTAATCTTAAAAGTTGGTATTAAAGCTAGGAGTTGCGAGTTTGAGTCCCTACGTGGACGTGGTTGGGGGAGGGGGATTGTTTGGGTGAACGTTGGAAGAAGACTCTAATACCACTTGTTGTTGTAGCAGCGTTTAGTGAGGATTTTGGCAAGATCAAGTTGGAGCTCCAATGAAGACAACCATGGTGTTGTTGTAGCAGCGTTTAGTGAGGATTTTGGCAAGATCAAGTTGGAGCTCCAATGAAGACAACCATGGTGGGTCAGCTAGTATGCTTTGATTCAGTTTTTTCATCTTCTTCACCTCTTTTATATAAAGGGAGCTTGTGTAACCGATACCACCCCTCTACCCTAATTGCTCCCACATTAATTTGTCACCATAACTTCCAAGAACATGATTAAGGCATGTGGCCTACGTCCTTGACCACAGTCTCCATCTAGTGGTCTACGTGACCACACACCAACATGGTCAACGACGAATGTCTGCTTCTTTGAAAGGTACAACTATAAACCTATAAGAAGTCTGTACGTGTTTAAATGAAAATTCAAATTTAAAACTTTAGTAAAGACAATGTGTTGCCCAATGTGTCGAAGCGAAGTAGAACAAACGTACTGAACAATGTGCTGGGCAACTTGACTGGAGGTGACGAGGAAATTTTTTTCTCAACATTAGAGGTGAGAAAAATTTTTCCATCTCCCCTTTTACATGGTGCAAAATTGAGAAAAAATTTGTTAGATTTCCTACCGTACAAATACATAGAAAATTCAAAAAAACATTTTCCTCATTTCCATGTAAAAATTTTCTAGATGCTTTGTATAAGATTTATTTTTTCTATCGTATACAACATCTGTAGATCCTACGTCGACTCGAATTTAAATTATAACATATATATCACATTGTTTTCGGGACTTTGACGTGATCATTGTTTTTCTATCGTATATAATATAATTAACATTATTTTTAATCATTTTAAAAATATTTTTAATAAAATAGACTATTCAAATATTATTAAAAATATTTTTCAAAAAATAGACCTTTTAAAAGTAAAATTAAATTTTATAAAAATTGTTGCTTCGACAGATAAATATAACTTCTAAACTATCATTTTTTCTTTCAAAGCATACCTGTATAGTTACATTATTGTTCTAAAAGTTAGAAATTATACTTTGAAACTAAAACAAGCTCATCTTTAAAGAGTGTGATTTTACCGGTACCATTGTTCGGTATAACTGCCACCAAAGTAAACTCGACGATCAACACAATCCTTCCCTTTATTCCTCCAACACTACACAACCTTCAACTTTGTCACTAGGGTTTGCATCTTGGTAGAGAGAAAAGCATAGATGTGCGGCCAAAAAAAATTGTCGTTGAAAGGGCTGAAAAGGATATTCTGGAAAGTGGTACAATAAGGTTTTTATAGTGGAATAATATCTTTTAGTGGTACTTACTGAGGATTAGCTACCTTGTGACGAAAGTGTTCTTTTTCTTTACTTTTAATTTCTAAAAGTAGAGAAAATGATTTTTAGTATAATAGTTTTAAGATGAAAAGAGTGAAAAAAATAATTTTGATAACAAAAAAATAAATTGAAAAATATTTATGTCATCGTAAAACTGAGAGAACTTTTAAAAATTAGAAGTAAAAAAAAAACAAAGACCACACCTCCATCCTCGATTCCAGCAAGTTCAGTTGAGTTTCCATCTTAGCATCCAACTGGCAAATAAGGTCGATCACAACTGAATCGGTCGCCATCTGCACCACGCATGTTGGTTGGTGGTGCCCTGTCGGTTTTGATCGACGGTGGTTCTGATAGCAGATGTAACAGACGAAGGTTGTACCTATTATTCCAACGTGGAGCAACGGTAGAAGAATGGAGATGATTAAGGAAAGTTGATGGTATGCATTTTATCGTATATTGTGTAATTTTTTAAAAATCGTGAATTTTATTTTACTTAATTTCACAATTTAAACAAACACTACCTAACACTTGAAACGGTCTGACGAATTAAGATCGCACTGTCATTAAAATTATTTTGGTGATCCATATGTATTATATCTTACAGGTGTGTTGTTGCTTGGAAAGTACATCATTTTCTCAGTGCCTGCGTGAGTATGAGTGCTCTTTCCTGTACGTGTAAAAGATCATATTATTATATGCATAATAGAAGAGCACTCTGCCCGGCCTGGGCGTGTGATACGCCGGGCGAGTTGGATCCAATGGCCCAATTATGGCCCAATTAAGCCAGCTATGCCCGGCCCAACTCACCTGTCTAGATGTGTGCTGTCGGGTTGTTCTCCCAACTTTCTCCTCTTTCGTGGATCGAACCATTTATGTTGGTCAAATAATTCAAACGACTTCTCCACCAACGAGGATTTGTGGTTAATTAATTATCGTAGAGGAGAAAAATATGCAACTAGGACGAAAAAGTCGCGCAAGCTAGCGGACCACACAATCTTAGGTCCACCTGATCGATGTCAACATGCAAGTTCTATCATATTATGTGACCGCCATGTGAGGTCTACGCAAAAGGCCGATCAGCCACGTAGACACCTTTGAACCATATATGCAACCATTGTTGGTCGAGTGCTGGTTAAGTTTTGCCGACCATCAAAGGGAATATAAGTCACATTTAACAAGATGTTTCAATTTCAATACCGTAGAAAGTTGAAGTTGATAAAAAGATGTCAATAGGTCGTACTAGTTTCGTACAACTTGAATTTTTTATAAACTTGATACTAAATAGTGTCGAATTGGAATAAGTCGAATTAGGTCATAGGTGACCTTTTGGCCAATGGCTTAGGAGTGACTCATTTGGCATAATCCATTTGAACTTGAAATGGTTAAATTTTTAATTATTTTTTTATTTTATTAAAAATTAATATATTGTTAATATACTAAAAGATAGTTTAAAGTGAGATTTAAAGTTGTAACTATACATCATCTATTGGCAAAATAAAACTACTAAGTTATATACAATGTATACAACTTAACAAAAGTATATTAAAATAAATACAATATTTTAAAAAATTACAAAATTAATTTCTTGTTGTACTATATTAGCTACATGTTGAAAGCAGTCATATCACACATGAAAATACAAAAGCGTAGCCTAAATACAGTCCATCAAATCGTGCCTTGCTAATCAACAATACGATTTGACCATGTCGACAAAGTTAGGTGTGACTTAATTAACACTTGAGAATAATTTTATAAATGATGTTAAAACTCTGTAATATATTATATATGAAGTAATAATTTATATAGTAATAATGATATATGAAAATTTATAAAAATTAAAATAATTAATTTTCAAACGTACTTATAAATGTCTTGTCAAACAATGTACTTCTCTCAGAAAAAAAGAATAAGTTAAATATTTTATTCACTTCGTTTGTAAAGTATATATTCACTGAACTTTAATTTTAATTTTACATAAATTTTTACATATCATTTTTTTAACAGATAAATTTTTACCATATTAATTATTATATATTTTAATTTTGTTTGTTTTACAACTTTTAATTTAGTTGAAGTTTTTCTCTGATGTACCCCTATCCATTGAGTCTTTTAACAAATAATTTTTTTTACCTTTCAAAATCATTGTTAACGTACTTATTACTGTATAAGTTATAATATAAAAAATTTTATCACTAAATTATTATATAATTTTAATTTTATTTATGAAATTAATTTTAACTTTAATTTTTCAAAAAAAAAAAAAAAAAAGGTGGTTCGTGATCGGATTGGGCGCTTCAGCGTTATGATTAGCTCCAATGATGGTCTGCGCGCTGTGGTCCGTGAGGAAGATGCAATCACGGCAGGGTTCGGACGCCTGCTGAACGAATCCGAGGGGCGGTGGCGTACGACGGCGCCGGTCACATCCAAATTAAGGGGGGAAGGGAATCAGCGCGGGGGTGGGTTCCTTTTTCAATCATGGTTGGAGGAGACGACGAGGTTCCTGATGAAGCAAACGTCGCGTCGGCACATGAGTCGCGGAAGCGTTCCCCGTCGACTTCGAGATCCAGAAAGAAAAAGCTCTGCATGCGCGGGCGAAGAGGAAGAGGAAGAGGAGGATGAAGAAGAAAATGAAGATAATGGTGAAAACGTACGTACGTACGTACGTCTCTCTTTAATCAAGACTGGGGGCCGGTGCATGTGCGCGCGCGTCTCCGGCCGGCCGGCTCCGGTCCACCCATACTGGCACGCGCGGCGTCCTTCAAGTAGTACTCGCCACGGATCAAATCACCAAAGCGGCCCTGACGACGTTCGGATCTAAAATTGAACGCTGGTCGGTGGGACTGATTGGAGCGCCACCACCTCATCACGATCTGGTCAAAGCCGGTCGTGATCGGCACAGTGCTGGCCGTAGCTTCCTGCACCGAAAGAGGTCGATCGGGGACGTCCATTGGAATCCAGGTGGATAACGTTGGTATGCTTTTTAACTTATTTTTATGCCTGACATGTTGCGGGTGCAGAGTTTATTCCGTAACGAGACATTTTTAATTTACAAAATTAAGTTTTATATTGAATTATAAAATAAAAATTTATGTATAAAAATTTATATAATAATAATAAAAGAGTTAATTCTTTAATGACACTACTAAATTCTTTTTAGTAGTGTTCAATTTTAAATTATTTTTTCATATGTATATTACAAAAAGAGATTAAGAAAAGATTTAATAGATAATAAAAGAGGAATTCAAAAAAGCAGTGGTACATCACAAGACTTCTAATAAAAACATTTATAATTTCTTGACTAATAAAGATGGAGGAAAAAAGATTATCACTAAGATAGTCGAATATAATACTTCGTAAGTGTAAACTCAGAAATATCAGCTAGATGTAAATTCAAAAATACAGAGAGAAATATCAAGATTATATTGGTTAGGTATGTTATTAAAAAATTTAGATAATCTAAATTTAATCTGAATTATTGAATTAAATTACCATTAAAAAAATAACTTTAATAATATCATAGAGAATATATATTTTTAATAATAATATATAAAAAATTATACAAAATTAAAAGAACGGTTACAAAACGAAATTGCAGTCACGCACTACCAAATAAGGTGAGGTCATGATTGCACTTCATCCAAAGTCCGTGGGTCAAATAAATAATTTTTTTTTTTTACTATTCTCGGATCTCACTTGATCACGTAACATGATCTTATACTATATAAGTATAATCTTATAATGCAGTAAAATTATAATTTTAAAAAAAAAATTCGAAAAGAAAAAACTTGTGTGACCAAGGAAGTTTGTCAGATATCACGATGACCATTCGTTTCTGATAGTATTTATTTAAACGAAAAAATTAAGTAAAATAAAGTTTATATTTTTTGAAAAGATGTCGGTGATAATTTTTATTGAACAACTAAAGCGTCTGACGTTGGGAAAGGTTTGGATGACATCATCGGATGCCGGCGATGGTGCTCTTTTTTCACGTGAGTTTATTCTCGAAACCGACGTGGCACGTGACCGTGGACATGACACCATGCATGCATGTTGTGCGCTTTACGAGACGCATGAATTTGAAACGAATGGACTCCGCCAGTCAGATGATAAATGTTTTTTTATAGTGTTGACGCGGATGATAAATATCTGATCGATGAGATGAAAAAAATTAAACCTCGGCGTTGTCGACAAGGACAAGTTAATTTTTCCTTTAAGTATATTCGTATTTTCATAATACCTATTACCTCGAATTTAGAAAAAATATAATTGAGCATAATTTTATTTATGGCGCCATCGATCGTAACGTCCGTTCCGTTTGATCCACGTACGTGAGTGATGTCGCCATCGGCGGTTTTCTTCCAAAGAGAAAGAGCGCGCCCGCACTGACCTCCTCTGCTTAGCAATGGCATTTATTTTTACGTTCATCACCATTTAACACCAATGAAATCTCACGAACGTGATAATTAACTAAGTCAAAAATTTGAGAAATAAAAATTTAAAAAATAAAAAGAAAAAAGAAAAGTAAGAAATGGAATTTTTTTTAAGATTACATTGTAGAAATTTTTTAAAATTTGTAAATATTTTATATTTTAACATTTTAAACATAATTTTATATTTTTTGTGTAATTACGAGTTTAGTAATGAAAGAGGTTACGTAATATACATAAGGTTAAAAAAATATGTAATGATAAAATTTTTATTAATTGTAAAAAAATTTTAAGCTCCATTTGTTTAGACTCAACTCCATTTGCAGCTTAGGTGTTAGCTCCGACTAATTACTAAATTTCCTTTTGGAATAGGAAAGTAATGGTTAACGTAAGATAGCATGACATGACATAATACAATATTTTTATTATATAATTATATTGTATTTATTATGTTATTTAAGTTCGCCGATAGAATGGGAAAGTCGAAAATAAATGTAATAATATAGGTCTGTCGAGGATAAGCCTTGAGTAAATATTCATAAATCAAAATTTACCGAAAAGTTCCGACAATCGAGCTTCGTCGGATAGACCGTTTGAAATGTCGTCTTATATGTTTATCGAATCATTTCAAAAATTAAAATTTAAAGGAGAGTTTGTATTTTTAAAAAATATAAAAATTAGTAAGAAATAATAAGTAAATTTTTTTACTATTTTTTAACATTTTTCGTACTTTTCAAAAATAAAAACTCCCACTAAATATAAAAATTCTTATATTCATGATTCTTTTAATATTCAAATATTAAACAACGTAAATAAATAAAATAAATAGTACGGTAAAATTCGGTTACTTTTTTAATTTGGTCACTCGAAAAGGAAACGCTCGTGGGCCCGGAGCCGGCGGTTTGAAGCCCTCTGAGTCGTTTCCCAAGTTGTTGCTTATAATAATAACAATAGTAATAATAGAACGATGATGCTAATGATGAAAACTCGGTTCCAAAAATGCTCCTCGTCCACGCACACGCAAGGGAGCAAATTAAATTAAAACCCCAAACCGGGAACGTATTTAATCCCCTGAACACGTACGTAAGGATCGGAAGAATTTATATTTGGTAGAGTAATTAAAGAAAGCGAACCTACGATATGGATATCTTGTAAACACCGAAAACCCCATTCGGCTTGTCGCTATTTCGATGAATCCCCAATACGCTCTCACTCTCTTTTCCTTCCCACACTTTCATTAATCCCTCCCACCTCTCTTCCTACATCCCTCCTTTTCTGTCTTCCAAACCACTGCAGAAAAGATTCCGAAGCATCTTTGCTGATCACAAGGCCGGTGTTCTCCCACTCACAGAAAAGACTGGTTGAATCTGCTCGTAATCCCCAGCATTCATCTTTGCCCTGCATCTATCCACTCCCTTCCATCTCTCTCTTTTCCTTCACAGCATATATATATATATATATATACACACACACACACAAACACACACACACACACACACATACACATACATACACACACGTCTCCCACAAAGGCCACTGCCACAGAAACAAACACCTTGCTTTCACCATGTGCACAAAGGATGAGGAAGAAGAACCTGGGCGTCCGTCGCTGAATGGAACAAATGGAGACTTTGGAGGAAACGGGGAACGCAAGGGTTTCAAATTGCGTTGGTTGCAATACAGAGAGGTAACATTCTCATACACGTCTTTAATTCCATCTGCTTTCTTCTTTGTTAACTTTCCTTTCCCCTTCCGCAAAGCGCACCACGTTGTCTCTCTCCTATCGAAGCTTCCACCATGTCAAGTTCATTCCTTTTGCGTGAGTATGAGATCTGAATTAGATACGAAATTGTGATCTCGTTGGTGACTCGGGATTGTTAGCTTTCAATGTCAGTGCTCAAACTGTACAGCCCGGGTTAAGGAAACCTGCTTGCTTTCTCACGGGGAGGAAAATGCAATTAAATTCCTGCACGTATGCAAACAATGTGCATTCTTTATTCATATATCTATATCTATATACACACATATATATATAGACACACACACACTGCCTTTAATGTTTATTAATTTTATTTTATATTATACGCATTCGTGCAACCAAAAGAGCAAGCGGGCCAAACCTGGGCAACGCCTGTTTTGTTTTCTTTTTGGCCAGTCTGTCGCTCCCCTGCGTAGCTCAACTCCGCCTTTATCCGTCACGATAATAACGGTGTGGTGTAATGCAATGCTGAAAGTCGTAGGATGTCTTGATCCCACGCTGGCCAGGCTGAAGGTCCCTTCGATCTCCTCATCTCCATGGTCGGACGATAACGACGTAGCTGATTTTTCTTCCCTGTTTCTGCAACTTAATTGGAATACAAGAGTAATTTCTTGGAAAAGTAAAGCGTTGTGTCGTCGTTCTATTTTTCTTACATCACACTGGAAAGCAGAGCCACCTTACCGGCTTACCCTCGGTCTCCTTGCCATCTCTTACGGGTGGACCATTTTTGATTTTCCTCGGTCTTTCATTTTTTTCCTTCACTTGTACCAACCACTATATATGGCCATCATTGATGGGCTCTGCAACAAACCCTTGCAGGTGGCAGAAGAGCTGGCCCCTTTGGCGAGGACTTCTTGTCCCATAATATTGACGAGCCTGCTGCTCTTCTCCAAGTCTATAATCTCCATGCTTTTCCTGGGACGGCTAGGAGACGCCGCATTGGCAGGTGGATCACTTGCCATCGGGTTCGCCAACATCACCGGCTACTCCGTCATAAAGGGCCTTTCCATGGGCATGGAGCCCATATGTGGGCAGGCCTACGGTGCCCAGAGATGGGCGGTGCTGAGCCAGACCTTCCAAAAGGCCATCCTCCTCCTCCTAATTGCAACCATACCCATCTCCATCTTGTGGCTCAACATGCAGACCATTTTGCTATGGTTGGGACAGGACGCCGCCATCACGGCTGTGGCCCAGGTTTATATCACCTTCTCCTTGCCTGACCTGATCGCTCAAGCGCATCTCCATCCGTTGAGGATCTTCTTGAGGACCCAGAGTCTGACCATACCTCTCACAGTGTCCGCCTTCTTCGCCATTCTACTCCATGCTCCCATCAACTACATACTCGCAGTGCATCTAAATCTGGGAGTGAAAGGAGTTGCACTCGCATCCGCGTGGAATACCATCAGTCTTACTCTTGGCTTGCTGATCTATCTGATGTTCTCTGATAAGGCAATCAAGCCCTGGTCCCGCACATCAATCGCATGCTCCCAAGGATGGAAAACGCTGATCGCGCTTACCATTCCGAGTGCCATATCCGTTTGCTTGGAGTGGTGGTGGTACGAGGTGATTCTCATTCTCTGTGGACTACTAAAAAATCCCAAAGCCAGTGTTGCCTCTATGGGCATCCTTATACAAGCGACGGGACTGATATACGTGTTTCCCTCAGCACTGGGCATGGGACTGTCAACAAGAGTTGGGCACGAACTCGGTGCGAACCATCCCGCAAGGGCTCAACGTGCGTCCCGGGTTGGGCTGATGTTTGCAGCCGTCTGCGGAGGCTCAGCCTTTGTATTCACGCTCCTGGTGAAGCATGCATGGGGCAAAATGTTCTCATCTGATCCAGATATCCTCGCCTTGACGACCATGGCCCTGCCCATAGTTGGATTCTGCGAGTTGGGGAACTGTCCACAGACGGTGGGCTGTGGGGTGTTGAGAGGGAGTGCCAGGCCTTTGCTCGGTGCGAACATTACTTTCGGCTCCTTTTACCTTTTCGGCTTGCCGGTGGCAGCATTCGCAGGCTTCTGGCTTGAATATGGATTCATCGGGCTATGGTTTGGATTGGTAGCAGCACAGGCCTCTTGTGCTTGCATGATGTTATATGTTACAAGTAGGACCGACTGGAATGTACAAGCTGGCCGCGCTGGAGAACTGACCATCACCTCCGAGGGCGCGAGAGATGATTTAGAGGCGAGTCTTTTGTACTGATATCTGTTTATTAACATGATTGTCAGAAAGACATCCCTTGTAAACAAGTGAATGAGACATTGCTGCAGCACATTAGTGGTAAAACACTATCATATAAAGAAATCTAGAGGAAAATATTATACAGAAAACTATCATATAAAACTGAAAACTTCGTGTGTGCTTCCTTATTTCTTCAATATAAATCCAAACGAACCAACTGCCACATGACTTGAGAAAGTGACGCAATCATCTGCTGAACTACAATCAAAAGATGCAAAGCAACAAAGAGACCGCTATCTTCCAATTAATAACCATAAAACTGTTTGAAATGCAACTTGGAAAGAAGAATAGCGCTTTAAAACAGAAACACATATTTCACTAGTAGTAGAAACACAATTCGCTAGAAATAATGTATAAATTCACGATATCCAAACGTGTTTCTTCCGACAAACCGGTCAAGTTCCGTGAAGTTGCTATGATTCAAACCAAAATTTTCATATCTTTGATCGGCTCCAATGTATCTCCGGACTCCAGAGCTGGGACCATTAAAGCACTTCGACTGATTTGACGAGAAGCACAGAAATCATTGTTGGAACTCCAACCCGATGCATTTCTTACACCTTTGGTGGTAAAAATGTCACCTTTTTCAGCTGTGATTAGTGGATCTGCTTCATTTTCCTCGGCCTTGATACACATGTATGAAAATGAATCGATATACAATGAACCTGTACGAAACTAAATGATTCCCACAAAAATGACAAATTGGACACTTAAGTTGGGCCTGCTATTTTAGTTTATAGTGAGTGATGCACGAAGGGCGAGAAGTCACACCAACCATCAGACCGTAACCATTAACATCCACAATATTCTAAAATAATATTCAACAGAAAAAGCCACACACGCCAGCCACCAGGTTAGGTCAAATATGCTTACACTTACCTCCATAGAGGTTGACCAAGCAAGAACCAAATCCGGAACAGATTACCAAATTGTGGATTCATACCTTGCTTAGTCACTAAGGTTTAATAGTCGAATTTTTGTTTTGTATCTCTATTGTCTCATCTTCTCCTTTGAAGACGTTTCTTTTTGGTTTGTAGTCCTATGTTTATCTTGTTTTTTGGTTTCACTTCAATCTACCTATGACTTATGTAAGCCACTTGTTTTTGCCATAATTTTCAGGCTTTTCTTGTATTATCTTTAAAAAAAGTATATCAATGTGAAATAGTTATATTCAATTTTATATTTTTGCATTTGGTTTCTTGGATTCGAACATCTGGATTGAATTTATCCAAATCTGCATAAATCCATCAAATACAAATTAAGATATTTAAATAGTTATCTAAATTATGTCAAACAAATTAAGATTATCTTTTGATTAAACTAATGCGGTTTTAGATACAGGTTTATTTGACTCTAATTAGCTTCATTCATACCCTTCATCTTAGGTTGGGTCCAAATT
Organism: Amphibolis antarctica; assembly: GCA_024699675.1. Taxonomy (NCBI): domain Eukaryota; kingdom Viridiplantae; phylum Streptophyta; class Magnoliopsida; order Alismatales; family Cymodoceaceae; genus Amphibolis; species Amphibolis antarctica. The sequence goes on from JAMKPZ010001860.1 coordinate 32,818, forward strand.
AAACAGAATCAAGTTGTGGCTGTAATTTGCACACCATATTCCAAAAGACAATACTAATATAGGTAATTGGATCCCAAACTCATTTGCATGATCACATAACTTATTCTCGCTTATAAAGCATTGTTTCAACCCTCAAACCAAACCTTCTAAACCCTTGTCAACCCTCAATGGACTTCTTGGTTTACACTCCAAACCTCAATCATTGAAGGAGAGGTACATGGCTCTTATGCATATGACCTTCATATCATGATGCACACATGGTGCAATCCTAATTCCAACAATAAATGTGGAAGGTAACTGATCCTTCAAAAAACTAAACATATGTGCAAATTCCCATTCTAATCACCTAAACTTGATCTTGTGGTCTTATCTCACCAATTCTTTGAACTATTGGAAGACCCTTGGTCTACCTTGCATTGTAGGCCAATTGACTAGACTTGCAAATATGAATACATACTCAGTTAGGCAATTTTAAAGGAAGTACCATTCAACCTCAGCATCAGGTACATTTTATTCAAGTTTTTCCACCTATGGATGCCTGGCACTTCTCAAATTCTTGGAATACAGACTAGGGGCACTTCCTGGGATGATTACATATTCATAGACAGTGTAATTTGAATTGATATGGGCACTGACCAATACCATCTACCATTTTGATATGGATTAGGCTCCAATGTGTCAAGGCGATTTCAGTTCTTTGTTAGAGATGACAATCCTACTTCAGAAGGAGTTGATTCTTTCACATTCCTACCTCACATAACTATATTATGTATGAAAGAGAACCAGCATAAATTTTGACCTAATTTTTTTTAGTAAATTAACTACTACATATAATTACAACTGTCATGATATGAAGCATACTGAACTAAACAAATTTATGCAAAATGTCATTGCATTCACTATTAAAGCAGCAAGCTTCGAAAGATCAAAAAAGCTAATAAATCTAGATCTAGCACTACCTGAAATGATTGAGACGGCATTTCATTAGCTTTCTGCCTGTTTTCCATAGAGCAATAACATGAACAAGGGATCATTTCAACCACTGCAATGAGGGCACCAAGTATATTCCTTCAGCTAAAGGATCATCATGAAAATTATAACCAAATTACAAAACAAGACATGCTTTCAGATGTCCCAAAACTTGATAAGAAAGCGGAGATGTCTTCCCAATGACTAAAAATGTACTGAAGTTGCCTCAGACGGTAATCAAGCATGACAGTAATATGGAAAACTACAATGATTGCAAAATGAGAATTCTGACATAGCCCTTTGTATGGGTGTCAACATAGATAGTTCTAGGTAATTACTAGAACTTGAGGTGTGTTCTCAGTACTTACTAAAACATTTTGATTTGTTAGAAGGCCATGAAGGAATGAACCTGAGATGAAGAGTATACCACCCTGATAAGGAGAAGATTGATACAATAGCTGGATTGAGGAAAGCTTACACTATGCTGTCAAAGATCGGTTATCAAAGATAGTACAAGCATAAAGAACTAGAAAAAAATAAAAAGAATTCCAAATTGATTTGCAAGAGCTTACACTAACCTGTCAAAATATTTCATTCTGACTCATCTAAGATAGGTTAAGCATATAAAAGAAGTATAAATACAAATAACCAATAACTTGAACAAAAACAAAGAATCTGAAATTGATATGCAATGGCTTGTAGCTACCTTGTCTAAATAGCTCATTTAAAGGCATGCTTGGGGCTACTTATTTGAGTCAATGCTTTTTTTAAAAGAAAGAGGAATTGCATAGAGAAATGGTTCCCAATAAGTTTGGAGAGGGGGCGGTTTTGCCACCAAAAAGTATGACCATCCCAAATTAGGTTGTTTGTTGAAGTCCATAGAAAAGATTTAGTTAAATATAATAGAAACAATATGTTCATTGGGTATATGGGTATATGAATATCCATCTAAGGGAGAGTCTCCCAACATATATGTAATCCATACATTAAAATTAGACTGATGTTTACCATCAAGTGCAATGTGGATGGTATCATTGATAGACATAATGTTCGCTTGGTGGCATAAGGCTTCACTTAAACCAATGAGGTTGACTAACAACAATTTGAGTTATATAATCCCACTATATAGGCTTGGCCATGATGAATCCCTTTTTTCATGTATTTCTATATATAATCAAATGTTTGATTAAATTACATAAATTTAAATCTTCTGCTATAATTTTTAAGCAAGAAGTTTTAGCCTTTCCTATACTTCTTGTATTTTCTTCTACACTAATTGATTTTCTTCTCCTACTTGGTACATCCTTTGATCTCCTAAGGACATCACCAAGCTACCTAAACTAATTTTCTCTTGTCTTATCTTCAATTGATACAACATGTACTCTATTAATGATAAAATTATATTTTAACTTATCCCTTAAAGTATCACCACACATCCATCTAAAAATTCACATCTCTGGAACACTTAACTTTTTGTATATAATTATAGTTTATCATCCAACATTCTAAACTATAAAGTATAGCTAGGAAAATAACATTTTATAGAATTTTCCATTTAATTTAAAATGTATCTTCTTGTCACATAATTTAATTCTACAAATAGCATCCTCCATAATTTCCTTATTGCTACTTATTAAAGATCCTAAGTGCTTAAACAAGTTTTACTTTTGTGAATATTATAGCCATCTAAGTATATGCCTTGATCATTAAATTTGTATACAGAAATAAAGGATTTTCAAACTCACTTGGCAAAACTAGATTCAAAATCAACTCCACAAAATTCGGATTCTCTAAACAACGAAATAAAAGAATATAACGCGAAGTTGCAAGATACATAGCCTATCGACTTTCTACACGGATAATCCCCGGAAAATATTGACGATCCCCTCACCAAACATGACGCCGAGCGTGCTAAGTGCTAACGAGTGACTCTTTGCATATCACTATCGCCACCGATGACACTACCGACACGCTCAAAGCACCAATAGTACCGAGCTGGAATCTCTCAACCTCCCGACGAATCCCTCTCCCCTCCTCCAAGATCTCCTCCTAAGTAAACAAATATAAACCTGCAAACACAATTCAAAAATCCAACAGAAGTAACAAGAACAAGAATCAATCCAAACAAACCCCACCCTCCCAGGAAGCGAGCGAAAACATGCCAGATTCGAACACGTATGCGAAGTTTGGTGCCGCGTTTCGGACGAGCGAGGTGAAATAAAATAAGCTGTTATTTATATTCCCCACGCACACAAATAAGTAGAAGAAAGCGAAAAAATAAATGCAATTCACTTTTCGTTCCAGTATTCGTCATCTTTTCTTTTTCTTCGTGTGAATTGGGCTAGAGGACACGATTTAGTATCATCAAATATATAAAAAATTATAAAAATTTACTTTTTATTATTAATTTTTAAAAAACATTTATGTCAAATAAGAAATCTAATTTTCAAATCAAAATATAATATTTGAGTATTTCTTATTTCTTGTTTCTTTTTCTTTTTTTTTAGAATATAAGAAAAATTCGAAATACAAATCTTCAATGTGTATTATTTTATTTTTGAAATTTTTTTCATTTCGCATACGTGTAAAAAGAACATTTATTTTTATAATTTCTTATCAAATTTCATTACTTCCATTTTTCTCTTATTTTAAAATTTCTATAATTTCAATTCTATTATTTTCAGATGTATTTTCGGTAAATTTTATAACTGAACTTTTATATGGATTGGTGGAGTCGATGGTGCCTCTGGTCTCACGACCAATTCTTTAATTTCTTTTAAAAATAATTCTTTTAAATTTATAGATAAGATCTATCTAAAAAATATCTTATCTAATAAAAAAAATAAAAAAAATGTGAGAGAGAACTGGCCTCCGTTTGCATTTTACCCTCATATTTAACTATTTACACAGAGGATGACGTGGAATTAAGCGAATTTTAGGCCGTTTTGGGGTTACTCGACCCTTTTCCTTTCGGGTTCTCCTGTTGGTAGATTTTTTTTTTTGTGGGGGGGGGGGGTGTGGGGACGATCAGGGTTCTTGCACGATCTAGATGGAAACGTCACAGGACCGCGTGAGGCAGGAGATCTCCGGCGAGGGACGGAGGGAGAGCTGCCCGTCGACTGCCGTCTCGTCGCGCTACCGCCTTTTTGGCCGGAAGCGAACCATCCACCAGATAATGGGCGGTGGCAAAGGTGAAGAATAAAACGGTGCTTTTTTCAGTGGAATACTTGTAATTGCTGGTGTTTTAGTGATTGAGTCACTGAATTTGTTACCTACCGATCAATATAGCCGCGGATGTCATATTGTGGAGGCAACGTCGCGTGTCGTTGGGCGTCGTGGTGGTCGCCACCGTCTTATGGGTTCTGGTGGAATGGTCTGGAATATCGTTCCTATCGATATCTTCCGATGTTCTTCTGGTGTTGATTGTAGTACAGTTTATTCGAGCTAATAGCGCCAGTCTACTAAATATGTAAGGCATGGTCATCTTTGAGCTAGTTTAGCTTATCATAGGGGACATATGTTTGCAAAACATGTACCTTTGGCATTTTAATTGTTTTCATCGGCAGACAACTTCGACCATTGCCTGAACTAGCATTGACAGAGGAGATGGTCAACAATGCTGCGGCTTCCTTTCGTGTGAAAATCAACAACATGTTGCTCATGGCGCATGATATCACTCTCGGAAAGGACTTTAGATTGTTTTTCAAGGTGCGTATCGGTTAGTGTTCTCTTGGAATGTGTATTCTTGGTTCTGCATCACTATATGCGTGCAACAGCCAACTGAGAAACTTCAGCACTACTTACACATCAGGTGGTTATGTTCCTATGGCTTTTGTCAATTGTTGGGAGCTTTCTTTCCTTCTTCACAATTGCATATATCGGTAAGTCTACCATTCCTTCTTGCCAGTTCATTGCAAACTTCCTTCATGAGCCAGGACTTGTTGACTTGTCAAGTATAAATTATTTGTTAACTTTGTTTTACAAAACAGATTCTATCGAACAACATTATATGAAAGATTCACCGTTTATATGGTCTTCTTGATGACATTTCACTCGATACCATAGCATTAATATAAACTACGTCAACATTATGCATAAAAATTTGTATGTCATGGGACACAGAGAAACAAAACAATTTTTTAATAAATTCTTACTCTTTTTTTTGAGCATTCCTCTGTTTCTTATTGTTTTTAATCATAGCATTCTCATTTGATATTTTTCTGATATTTGCGAGAAGAAAGTCCCAGCATTTTAAGACAGATTTTTTGCACTAATGTTGATTTGCAGGAACTATTTTGGCTGTTACCATCCCTGCTATGTATGCCAAATATGAAATGCATGTCGATAAATATGCTGGCTTGGTCCATCAGGAAATATCCAAGCACTACAATGTTGTGGACGAAAGTGTGATTGGCAGGCTTCAAAGGAGCTTCTCCGAGAATAAAGATGCATAGTGTCAGAAAACTCTATCCAAGATGACCACCATTTTGTAATTTTTTTTTGCTACTACTCCTATTTTAGTTTCTTTATTGATTTAGGATGATTTACTGAAATCCTAGTCTACGAACATGATAAACAGTATGGAAAAACTCATAATAACCAATGTAAAATTTCTAGGGAATAACACACCCTATATATGTGTGTAATCCCTTAGTGGTTAGAGATTAATGAAAATATTTCCTTGTGCCTAAATTGGTATTAGAACTTGGTTGGAAACCCTATTCTACACCAACACTGCCACCATCTCGTCTTCTCCTCCTCTCTCTTCCTTTTTTCTTGTTGGAACCCTAGCACCCCATGCCACTGCAGCAAGGAGCTGCCGCACAGCCTATCTAGTGCATCCACAAGCCACCAGTGCTCCAGGAATGGTGGATGCAAAGCTGCCGTTCCCTCCAGAGGATCTCCTCTGTTCCACCAACCCTAAAAGGGCCAACTCCAGATTGTGTTGGCCCAAAAAGGGCTTGCTGCCACTGTAAACAGGGGCTATCTCCCATGAAGTAGATCTGGGAGTCATTGAATGAAACACATGGACATGAGAAAAGTATTTCTCATGTTGCAGACCAGAGATCTATGAGGAGATATTTATGTTACAATAGAGTGACCAGATAGTTCATGAACTATTTGCCTCACTTTTCTCCCTACTCAATGAATTAAAAGTGTATCAGTCCCTTGCAGCAGATGTTCAACACTTCAGAGAGTACAGAGAAGAATTTGCAGTTAGATTTTTTATAGCTCTTTGACCAGAGATTGTCTCAATTTTATGAACAGATTCCTGATGATGACAAGACACTTTCTCCTATGTTCTTAGTATTTCCACCACATTACCTTGCATTCTAATTAGTCATTGATGGTCAATGTCAGTTTCAAACAAGGTCATGGCAGAGGATGCAACTGTATGCGATAGGGAGGTAGAAGCTCTATTTGTGGAAACAGAAAATGTGATCATTGTGGATGAATCAACCATGTGTCAGAAAAGTGTTTTTGGGAAAAAAATTAGAAAACCTAAGTGAGCTTAACAAGTCTCTATGGAAAACCTAGTCTAGATAGAAGTTCTGTTTAGATTAGTCATCTCATTAGATGAGTATGAGAAGTTCCTACAATTTCGGGCTACTTATGGCACTTTAAGTACAACTCTCTTCTTTTCATGCTGTAACAGGTGCTAGTACTATTATAGTCTTTAAGCACATCACAGATTCAGAAGCTACATCTCATATGATGGGTAATCATGAACTTTTTACCAGACATTCTCAGTTACCCAATATATGTACAATTTCAACTTCTAATGGATGCCAATGTTTCAGAGGAAGGGTAGTTCACGATGTATGAAGGCCTAGATGGTCCCCCTCGGTAGCCAAAGAAGCTGCTTCTTCCCTATTTATGTGATGTGTACTTCTGTGCTCACCGTGTGTGTCTTGCTGCCATTTACTTATTTTCATTGCCTGTATTCCATTTTTACGCATTTTGAATACCTTACTGATTACAAGTCAATCGGGTTACTTTTTTTATCTGTCCCAGTAGAAAAACCTGGTACTAGCTGTTTTGTTAGTTCAACTGACTTTTTATCTAGGGTTTTAGGGGTAAACTTTTAAAGTTGCGAAGGTCAGTTGACTTCAATTCAAGGTCTATGGATGCAGTGGCATCGTGGATGAAAGTTATTATACCTTTAGTGTGAATCCACTTTGGTGCATCCCTGTTTCATCAAAACATCAGATCAAAGCAAGCCATAGTGTTTGTTTCCATTCTCTTTATTATTCAAGGCAGTTTCTCACTTTCTCCCTTTCAAGTTGGATCTCTGATGTGAAGTGGAAACTGTAACTGAAAGACTAGAGTCATAGGGACATTGCTAGAGAATGTTCAGTTTGCGACTAGAACCCAAGATTGAAAAAGTACCCTTTTTCACACTCTTGGTTCGTAGTGGAATGAAGTCTAAAATAAGCATAATAAGAGGGTTTTTCTTTAATTCTCATTTATCATTTTATAGAAAGTTAATATAGAATGACAATTGTTTTTATTATCGAAAATATGGAAGCCATGCTTTCTTGTGCTATATTTTCCCTTTTTCTTTACTTTTACAACTCTTTCCATGAGATTGGTCACTTGATAAAACGCGTGATTTCATGGGCTAGTGTTTATTCGAGAGGAGCATTTGGGCTGTAGTCAAATTTTTTTTTTGGTAATGGTTCTAGTCAATTTACATGGTTGACATTTTAAGTTAATTTCGCTAGGTTGACAATGGATACTTGTTTTCTTGTCACTCACAACTCATTTTGACTTAGCCTTTTCAGTTCTATCCAACTAATCAATGAGATGCTCTGAATTGACTTTGATGTTTTTGGAATACAAGTTTCAAAAGATGTAATTATCTGCATCCCTTTTTCTTTTTGATGGAAAGCATTTTTTTTATTTTTCAGTGGAGTACATTCAGATTAGATCAAAATAGAGAGCTTGGGTCCTTACGGCAACTACATTCAGAGTTACCGTGAAGATTCGGACCTTCGAAATTTACGCATTTTTCGCAGACAGACTAGTTGTTCATGTTATTATTTCTGAGGGTGTATGAGTCGATCGTTCAATCTTCTCACACTAATTTGCCTCATTTTAGATCTGGCGTGCCATTAAATGATAAGAGGCGCTGAGGTGAGCAACAGGTTTCTACAGTTGCTGTATTTTGTTTGTTGAGTTGGTCTTGTTCTTTTTTTGGCTCTTATACTTCAAGAGTTGAAATAAGTGATTTTTAGGAGAACAATTTTGAGATAGAAGAAATGAGAGTATTTTTAATAATGGAAAGAGTAGATTGAGGAATATAAGTGTGTTAAAAATATTTTTAAAAATTAAGAGTAAAAAAAAGTATGAGACAGACGTCTACCAGTCTTCATCTGCATTAAATTCAATCTTGCATAGCGTGTACAATTAGCTTTCATTGACAAGCCATGTGGGGTGTGAAGGAAAACCAAAAACCTTAGGCTTGAACACTTCCCTGTATTGTATGGATCCTAAGGTTGCCTGAAGAGTTTTCAGAATTGACTGCCTGACTTTGATGGTTTCTACTTTCTTTGGATATAATCGAGGGAAGAATTTTCTTTTCAGTTGTTGATGGATTGTAAAAAAATACTATTATTATGATAGGCTTTGTAGAATACTAGGTTGATTTTGCACAGTATGTTTCTTCTTTTTTTTGCATGATTTGAAAATCAACATGTTCTTGGATTTTGCACAATCTTGTTTATTACAAAAATGTCTTTCAGGCTTGTAGTAATTAATTTTACATTTATGATATTTAGAAATCATTGAAAAAATTTAAAAATAATATACGACCATTATTTGTGGTAGTGATAAATGATATTTTAATGTATGGCTAGTATGCTTATACTATTTAATTGGTTTATATTAAATTAGTAGAATAATTACCTTTATAATATTATCATACTATTATATTAATACAGTAGCTTATTTAAAAATTCAAAATGTAATATCATTTTATTATAACATTTAATATTATTTAATTAATATTAAATATTAATAGTATATTATTAAAAATAGCATATCATTATTATTATATCAGATTATCAATCTATGATACTTAATTTTCCATAGCTGCAATTTATTAATTTGATACCTTGGGGGTTTGTGTACATTAGAAATTTTAGAAAAAGAAAATTTTAAAAAACATTATGGATTTTTTTGTATTTGTGTATCTTGGAAAATTTAAAAATATTTTAAATTTTTTCATCATTACAAGTATATATTTTTTGTCATTTTTAGGTTGAAATGTTTTTTGTAATTAATAAAAATTTTATTACGACGTAATTTTTATGTATTTTTTAAATTTTTTTAATTATTATTAAACTAATAGGTATAAGAAAAATATTAAATTATATTTGAAATATTAAAAGATAAAATATTTATAAATTTTTTAGAATTTTCACGATATACATAAATAATTTTTAAAAAATTTCATTTCTTACTTTTTATTTTTTTTCTTTTTAAAATTTTTATTTCTTAAATTTTTTGATACATACCCTCGTGGCAATGAAAAGAAAATAAAACAAAAAAAAAATCCGACTAACATTCTACCCTCGTGGCAATGAATAACCTGACGAACACAGCGAAAAATCAAAAACAACCCACGCGCAGGCATTTCGCCGTCATATTTGACAAGCCCGTGGTGGCCGTGGCTCCCATTAAAGGCTTCGTTTTTTTTGAAGTAAAAAAAAGTGAATTTTAAGAAAATGATTTTAAAATAAAATAAATAAGAAAAGTAATTTTAATAATAAAAAAATAAATATCATGAAATTAAGAGTACTTATGAGGTTTTGTTTGTTTACACAAAATTTTAGTTTCTTGTACAATATACAGTTAAAGTTGTAGTTATTTTTAATAAATAATCAAACTTTCAGCAGTAATGGTAGTTAAAATTCAACTTCAATTACTATTTATATAATTTTAACTTCATCACTACTCCTTATTTTTACTATGTATAATTAAAGTTGAAATATTAATTTACCAAATAACGTAATTTCACAGGGTACTTATCTTTTCTCTCACCTCCTATTACTATTCATTCACATTCATTTCAAAAAACTGATTTCTACGAACCCTTCTCATCCCAACAACACTCTTTCAATAAAATCATTCTTCTTTAAATAAAAAAATAAAAAAAATAAAAAAAATAAAAAAAATCGAAAAAAATAAAAAATTGAATAAAATACATTTTTGGGACTATACTACATTACAAGGAAAATCGAAAATGTGAAAAAAATAAAATAAAATGATAAAAGTTAAAAAAAATCAATAAAAATTACAAATAAAATGAATATACTGTATGTGATTGATTTATTTGATTTTGATTTGTGTATGTTGCAATTTTGTGTATGTTGTATGTATATTCGCTGGTAACGAAGTTTGTATGTTTAAGTTGAAATTATTTAAACTTGTTTCTAGTTTTTATTGTTAAGTTTGCATAGAATGGAAATGTGGTGTGAAATTGATGATGGGGTAGAATTGGATCCAGAAGAATAATTGAAAGTTTTATAATTTTTAAAATTATTAGAAGAAAAAGAACGACAACATCTATTAAGACGTGTTGTTCGTGATATTGGATATAACAGAAATGATGTAATGAATAATATGTTGACCGAGCATTGCGAGTATGCTTTAACACATGTAAGATAATGTTAGATACATTTATGAAATTATGTGTAATTTTGAAAGGTAGGAATTTGTTAATTGAGAGTAGATTTCTTTCAATTAAATAACAAATGAAAATATTCCTTGAGTTGTTAGGACATGGACATAAGAATAGGATTTTGCAAATAGGTGTATAACATTCTAAGTAAATATATACATTGTGTGTATCTATGTTTGCTTCAAAGTTAAATGTAACAGTATTTATATATGTTTTAATAAACATATCTATTTGTGATATTACAGTTTCAAAGTTTGTAATTGTGACAATAATTTTCAAGTAAAGTTTTTAATTGTAACAATGATAAATTATATTTTTCAATATACGATGCGTCGTAAAATCTTAACATTGCATATTTGTTTTATAACGAACATCATACAAATTTAAATAATTTCAAAAAATCTTATTTATTATTTGATTTAATTATATAATTTAATTTTTTATGTACAAAATATTTTTAAAATAAATAAGTATAAAAAACTTCAGTTGAGTGTGATTTAATTTCAACTTTAAAATAATTATTTTCAACAAAAATTTACCATAATGCAAACAAACATTTAAAAGTTTCAAAAAAAATTCAACTCTAACCTTAACTCTACTACCGGATAACTCTAACTCTAGCTTTAACAAAAAAAACTGCAAACAAACCTTACTTAAGGAGTTACGAATGAAAAAAAAAAATGATGCTAAAATATTATCTTAATGATGTCCGTACATTGGAATGGAATTCACTTGAAATACTCAAATACCACTATTAGAAAATGCTCGGTAATAATTAAAATGCGAATCGTTAAGTAAGAATTTAATAAATTGTCGGCAATCGAGGCAATCAAAATTCTATAGTCCCCAAAGTTTCCGAAGACCAGCTGCAGGTGATATTATTCGATGCGTCGGTGGTATTATTCGGCGTCGCAGATAATCAAGCGTGACGGAGCTTCCCAATCAATGTCCCACCGATTATTAATAAATCGTATAGATCGATCGATAATTCGATATCCACACCCAAAAAAAAAAAAAAAAACCCGATCGAAAGGCGCGGCAATGGCGCTCGGGAGCAAGAACGAAGTGGAAACAACAATTTTTTAAATTTCTGCGGGAGACAACGACGGGAAACGCGGCGGCGGACACATCACATGGCCATGGCAAACCACCCGTCACCATCGTTCCGTCCAAATATACATACGTTACATTATAAAAACAATGCGGCTCAAAAGTTGCAAAAGAACCTTTAGGCCTGGGGATCTTCTTCCACGAACTGACGATCCATGGACGGACAGCTTGGGAGTAGAAACACCACCAACTCCTCCAAATCCTATACCACTTGGCTAGCATTAAGCTAGGATAATTAATTAGGCACAGAGAGAGAGAGGCCTCAGCGGGTGCTAATACATATATATCTGGAGCAACCACAGCTTTCAAATACCATACCTCGATCTCGAAACAATACCACCGGATGTACGTAAGTACGTGCATACGTAAGTACGTGCGTACGTACGTACGTACGTACGTTGAACCTGCTTAATTATGTATATATTGCGGATTAATTAATGTGGGTCTGAAGGCTGAAGGAAGGAAGGGTTAGAACTGCCCGCCTTCGAAGGTCTGGCCGAAATGCCAGCCGGAGGGCACGACGTTGTTGCTCGTCACCGACTTGCCGTCGCCGGTGGTGACCTTGAAGGAGAGGCGTTGGCCGTCGAGTTTGGAGTTGCTCTGCCAGTTCTGGCCCCAGTTCCTGGACATGGCCTGCCACCCGTTGTTGGAGGCCTTGATCGACACCGAGTGCACGTCTCCGGCTCCCCCGACGTTGGTCACGAGTACGAGGTTGAAGAAGGAGTGGCCGTTGATGGTGAACCTCATCCCTCCCTTCCTCACGCATGCTACCCTGTTCGCCAAAGTGCAGACTAACGTTTACTAAATTGCTTTGCCATACGCGTACTTTATCGTCGTAGAAATATATTTTTAAAATTTTTTAGATAATTAAGAAATGGTTCTTCCATAATAATATATATAACTCAAGTTCTCTACATCCTTGTACCACGTGAGACCATGTATTTCGATACTTCTCCACACTTGTAACAAATCCTCAACTCGATAAGTGTCTTTTTTATACTGTATACGTGAGATGCTCAAATAGGAACAATTTACGGGATACCGTGTAGTAAATCTAATCTGATATCATATAAAAATATATTTCTAAAAATCTTAAGAGGAAAGCCCTTATATAATATAGCTTAGGTTCACTATATATATCTTTACACTCGATGTGAAATTCACTGTATTGAATTACCTTCGGTAGGAGATGGGGACGATGCCGGCGCGGTACTTGGCGAGTTTGAGGAAGGCGGGCTCGGCGAGGTCGAAGTGCTGGCGAGGGGGGTTGCACCAGCCGCCGTTGTCGCTGGGGAGGGCGGGGTTGGGGGGACAGAAGTTGGTGGCGGTGACGGTGATGGAGCCGTGGTGGCACCACCTTGGGTCGTCCTGGCAGCGCAACTCGTAGCACGCCCCGCAGGTGAGGCCGCTGTTGAACAGCGCCGTGCTCAGCGCCGCCGTTTTTGTTCCATACCCCTGGCTGTACAGGTTCCCGTACCCACACGCGCCACCTAGTTAAATTAAATTAAATTAAATTAAACCCCAACGTTAATTACTCGAATCAAGCTAGCTACCTCTTGTTCTACATATATACGTACGTACTACCAACCTATCTACCTTCCTAGACGATTACGGAGTACGTAAAGCAAACTAAGAGTACGTACCCATTGTGCCAGTGGCGTCGCCGCCGCCGTAGAAGGTGGCGTGGGCGCTCTCCCAGCCTTGTCCGTGGGAGCTACAGATGGAGGAGAGAAGGAACAGGAGAGCAATGGCGGAGGAAGCTGGACCGGCCATCTTGATCGAGCAGCAGAGAAGGAAGAGGGAATGGTTTGTGGTTGATGAGAAAGAGGCCTTTGGCAGTGGTATATTTATAGAGAAGGAGGTGAAGAAGAAGACGAAGAAGTAGTCGGTGAGGACATGCATAAACAATAGGACCACCCACCGGACCACATGCGTTCAGGCCCACACCCCCAGCACCGCCTTCGCAAGCTTCCACGGTAACATCAGACCTTTTTTCTTTTCAAAATGTTTGAATAAATAATTTGAAATTACTAGTAAATTTAAAATTTTTATATCACTAATTTTTTTTATAAGTTAATTAATTTTAATAAAATAAAATTTATATAATATCAAAATTAATCTACACCCAATATATACGTAAAATGTTATATAAAATACTTCAACAACAAACTTATAAATACGAATGTATATTAAAAAAAATAGTTTCACATCAAAAATAAATTGAGACTCTTATATTAAGTATTTTTAGTGGTTAATTAATTTTAATAAGATAAAATCTAACGAATGAAACGAAAGTTGTACGTAATTTTGTAATTTTAAATTTAAATTTTTACACGTACAATTTAAACATCCGAGAATCTTAACTTTGAAAAAAACAGTCATATCATCCACATCGATCGATCTGTTGAATTCACTTCGCAGAAACGAAACCAGTTCGGCGAAAACAGTGGTATACATTATTTTTGAAATCACAGTGGTCAGGGACGATGATTGGAAAATAATAATAAAGTCGTCCGCAACAAAATTAATTGGGCGGGGCACAGATTTTGAGTGGTTTCAGGACTACGTCCTTTCAACCGCCGTTCCAGCCCCAACACCGTCGCCGACGGGGGACAATTGCCGGCGATCCGCAACAAGTCAACAGCATACATCACCCTGCTTTGTTTGTCGGTAATGTTTATCTTTGTATAATTATATTTTTTTATTATATATTATAATATTTTATAATATTATTTATTAAATAATTTTTATATTTTTTATTATACAATCATATTTTTTACTATAATCATAAATTATGTATTATTTTGAAAATTACGAAACTCAACTAACATTACTAAAACGTAAGACAAAAGATGTGAAAAGTTAAAAGTTAAGTCTTATTATTAAATAGAATTAAACTTTATAGTAAATTGTAAGATAAAGACTTATGTATAGAAGTTTATACGATGATAATAATATGTGAAAATTTATGTAAAATTAAAAGATCATTATTAAATAAAACCTAACTTATGAATTATGATCACCAAATCACCATTTTTTCTTTTACTCACCAGCCTTAAATGCTTCTCCTAAATTCTTAAACTCTAAATCCGGAATGTTCAATTTTTCAAGTCGTTCTAACTTTACTTTTACCTTAACCACTAAAGTAATATTTTAACAGTTAAGTAATCTTTTACTGAAACTTATATATAGTCTTGATTTTAAACTTCACCGATATAATAGAATTACGTTGATGTAATAATTTCGAAAAAACACTTCACTTTTACCTTGTTGGTCCGAATGGAATAGTTGATACAACAACTCAAGTGTACGTTTTGTTTTGTTTTTTAAAAAATGAGGTAGAAAGATAATATTAAAATCTCGGTTATAAAATCTCGTTTGGGTTAAATAGTCGATACATAGAAAATATATTCTGATCAGGTTATGCCGGATCAGGGTAGGAAAGAAGTAATCGAAAACTTCAAACATCGTTATTCATCTTAATTAGTTGATTAGTGAGATTTTGAGTCTGATTAAATTTTTATTTTTTATTGATGATATAAAAAATTATCACTCTTTAGAGTTACTTAACAAGTAGACCGGAGAATTTTTTTTTTAAAAAAAACAACTTACGTATTACAGGTAAAAAAATGAATGAAAAGAAAGTTTGAAAAAATTATCACAAAATGGTACCTAAATGTTACTCAAACTTTAAGGTATCAAATTCAAATTTTTACTTAAACTTTTGTATATTCATAATTGTTCTTTTTAATCTTATTCGTTTACCAATCTTATTCTCTTATTTTGGATAGGGAAATGTGATTTTTAAGTGAATGATTTTGATACGAAAAAATAGAGAAAAATAATTTTAATAATGAAAAAAGTAGATTGAAGAATGAAAATGTTATTATGAAAATGAGATTACTTTTAAAAGTTGAAAGTAAATGATGAGATTTATAAGTATTTTTACCGTATAAAGTATATTATTATGAAAATGAGATTACTTTTAAAAGTTGAAAGTAAATGATGAGATTTATAAGTATTTTTACCGTATAAAGTATATATTTTAACAAATGATATAATAATAGTAAAAAGTTTCATCGTAATTATCATATAAAAAATAGAAAAAAATTTATTATCTCAAAAATTAAAAAAATCTAAATAAAATATAAAATATAAATTTATTTAATCTATTATTTTTTTCAAATAAAATTTTAATATTATTTTATAAAAAAAACAGCTCGCGCAGTGTTGTCAATCGATGCATATCACGTGGAGTCCGGCTTATCGGAAAATACGGATGTGATTTCCCGGAGTGCCGCGGGAACACTTCGGATCCTAACCGGGTCCACCAACATCAAGCTCAAGTCAATTTTTTTTTTTTTTTTGTTGGAGGTCCGAGACCGAACATCATATCCGTCCCAAAAGAGTCAAGGGTAGGTCTACATCAGAATCGAAGGATCGTAGAAAGCTGAAACATGTCTAGTTTTGTATTTTTTTAAAAAAATAAATGTATATAGGTCCAGCACACACTCACCTGACTCACTGTTAGTGTGTTGAAATATATAAGAGAAGAATAATAACATCATTAAAAGTAACGTATATAAAATACATTCACGAGAGGATAGGATACTACGGTGAAAGTGAATTCGATTTTTGTTTTTTAAAAAAGAAGCAATATATTAACCAAAAGATCGGATGTAAAAAAGACGGTCAAACGGTAAGATGACCGCAGCACCGAACGATCCATCCAAAAAGGTAACAATAACAGCAAACCGAAAGTGAAGTCGATATATTAATTTTAAAAAATCATAGTAAAAATGTTGTCGATGTGTATATTATTAAAAGTAAATTAAACTAAATTAAGGACTTAAAAGTAGGTTTGCTGTACTCGATACAAGTCTTAATTTTTAAATCTCTATCATTGAATAAAAAATTATATTTATATCTTTATTTTTTATTATATATCACAATTTTTTTTTAAAAAAATAAACTTCACCTTATTTAATTTTACCCCATAAATAAACATATCTAAAGAATATTTATATTATTACGAGGTGATAATTATTATTTCATAAGATAAGATGAGAATTTCCCAGAAATTAGGACCCACGGTCGGACGAGTGGATTCGAGACAGGGCCTGGCCCCACCCACGTTACGAGCACATGCAGGTTCCGGTGCACCGATTCTCCGACCAATCCAAGAAGTTTACCTATGGCCTTCAAATTCTGAATTCTGAAGATTTTATTTGATTTTAACTTTTTTTTCTATAATCACTTCTAATATTATTATTATTATATAAAATTAACTTCAACTTTTAAAACTGAAAAAAAGTATCACCAAACTCACTCTAAATCTAAGGTCTCCATCGATTTTAGTTGATTTCTAAATTCATTTCTAATATATATCATTATTACTGAATAAATTTTAACATATAAATTTTTACTATTTTAATTACTTTATAATTTTAATTTTATTTAATAAACTAATTTTAATTTCTACGAGTTAACCGACCAAATCAAAATTTTTAAAGAAAAAACATATCACGCGCGAACGTACTACTTCACCTCTTTCCAACCCTTTTACGTTTGCCTCGACCATTTCCATTTTATTTACAGCTCGAATTGTCGTAATTAATTACAGCGTGCTTAATTTAAACAGTAACCATAATGTATGTACATATGTCCATCCAGATTTGATAAGATTAAAATCAAACTGCATGCATAAATGCGTGTACCGACGGATCAGGCCCGGCCTCTCTGAAACTTGAGACACATGGGCGCCTGCCGAGTTTCCACGCCCGGACGTTGTCGGTCGACGTCGTGTGTTTCGGGGGTGCACGTGCGAAAAGCTTCTTTTTTTTTAAAAAAAAAAAACGAATGTTAAGGTTAATCGCAAATGTAAATTTAGGAGTATTTACGTGAAGTTTTAATAATATTTTTTCCTGAATGAAGATTTGAATTAAAAATTTTAAAGTATTTCTTGAGAAATATCTCACAACCACTGAGTCATCACGTGGGAAAGATAAGCATTTTTTTTCAAACTTTTAAAATTATTTTGAATGTTATTATTATTATATAAATTTTAACGTATAAATTTTTATTACATAAATTATTATATAATTTTAACTTCAATTTTATCTGCCTTTCGTAGTTAAAAAGGGTTAACACCATACGCACCCCAAGATTTCTAGCTCTTCGACGGTCGTGGTGGAGGAATAAAATTATGAAACGGCATTTCAACCACCGAATTAATTAATTATATATCTACTCTCCGGACGGCGGTTGTGTTCGGTCGTCGGGCGGGCGGTCGCACTCGGGTCCGGCGTACGTGTTCGGTTCGTCAATATATGTCGATCGACAACGTCTATAATGCCATGTTAATTTCACGTACGTCTTGTCTTGACGATCTCTTCCGATCCGGGATTGCATGTGGTGGGTGCAGCGTCAAATCCACGGTTCGGTTTGGATACCGGTCGGTTGGGAACGGTGGAAGCTAATTAATTAAGAGACGATCGACGGACGTGGAATGCAAAAAACACGTCTATAAGCGATTGTAACGCATCCCAAACAAATTCAATAATGCGATGTGAGGTGCATGCAAATGTGGTCGTTGGCGTCTCCTTTTCCCTCTCCCACAAAAAATAATTAATGCTGTCGTTCGTTCTGGATCGA
This sequence comes from Amphibolis antarctica, assembly GCA_024699675.1. Taxonomy (NCBI): domain Eukaryota; kingdom Viridiplantae; phylum Streptophyta; class Magnoliopsida; order Alismatales; family Cymodoceaceae; genus Amphibolis; species Amphibolis antarctica. Next base: position 51,236 of record JAMKPZ010001860.1, read on the forward strand.
TTAATTAATTAAGCTCCACAGAATTGGAGGTCACGGAGAGATGCGCGCGACGTCTTAACCCATCGTATCCGCGGCGGTTGAGGTGGTCGCGGCTTGCGGCTAACCGGTGTGGGACATTTCGATGATTTGGGGACAGATGGGGTCTCCGCATTAACACCGGCATGCATGCATATATGCTCCCTTCTTTCTTTTTCTTTTCTTTTCTTTTACTTCTTCTGATGAATTATTTTAATTTGTTTGGTTTGGGTTCAGCGTTGAGGCAACGTCTCCTGATTTGGGTGTACCCATCGATCATGTAAGTATATATATATACATATATATATATATATATATACGAGTTCTGTAGGTATCTATAAAATCTGATTTTGTAAGTATTCGTCGATCTCACGATCGACGAGTAAAATTTAAAAACTTAAAAGTTACTCTCTCTCTTATAAGTAAAATTTAAAAACGCACACTTTTTCTTCACCTAAAAAGACATGTACACACAATCTCCTTTAACTTTAAAACTCCACCTACCTACATATATTTTGAATTTTAATTAATCATTTATTGATTACAAATACGATGATTAAGGTTTTTTAAGTACTTAATTAACATATGCATTAATTTATTATTTTAATATGTTGGAGTAAGTGATTAATAAATTATTTAAATCAATGACTTAAATTTTTGATGAAGTGATAAAACATTTGTGTGGTTTTGTATTTTATATTTTTAATTAATTGATTTAATTATTAAATCTATCTTCAATTTATTTGTGAAATATTCTTATAATTTCTAAAATCTTTAATGAAAATATTAGGGTGGATTTGATTTTTAATTAATTAATTTTGAATTAAAAAAGATTTTGATTACCAACTATGTTAAATAATTTAG
>JAMKPZ010001861.1:0-58344 GCA_024699675.1 Amphibolis antarctica
ACCCATGTCATAAGGATGGTGGGTTGTTGAGAAAATAAAGATAAGGGCTGAGCGGCGACTTGACGACGACGGCGAGGAGCTGAGGGTAGGCCGCATAGGGTTCGGCCGTCCGAGGAGGGGGGCGGGGGGTTGGGCGACGACTTGGTGAGGGGCTGAGGGTAGGCTGTAGGGGGGCGGCTCGAGCGACAACCATTTAGCGGGCAACGGAGCAGCGCGAGCTGTGGCTGGGGAGGGGGGCGGTTGGGTGAGCAGGCGACGTCGACAATATACAAATATTACAGACAATAGAAGAAGGAAGCAGGGAGGAGGACACGGTCACGCAAAGGTAATTAAATTATTTTATTAATATTTTTTAAAATAAATTACATCATTATAATTTAAATATTACATTTAAAATTTCAAATTACTTTCATTTTTAAAATTATTGGGTGAAAAAAAAGATCATCACCATAATTATAAAAAATGTTTGCAATAAAATGTAAATGATGTAAAGCATAAACACCAGTAGAGTAGTATATACTAGATAAATGTACAGTTGTATTATAAAATGTTTTTAAAAAATTTACATTTGAATAGTTGTAGTATTGTTAGATGCATTATTAAATGTAATACTACATATTTTATCTTTAATTCCATAAAATTCAAAAATGTCTATAATAATAGAAAAAATATTTTGTGCATTATATAGATGATTTATTCTTCTAAAGCCTATTAACCACTTTTGTAAACACCAAAAATGATTAATGAAATGTACAGTAAGAGCAATATGTCCTATTTTTGGCTTACCTTCCTAAATATCTGATGTACAAACTATTAAAGTATTTATAGATCTCATCACTTAAACTAATTCTAATTTAATCTTGTTATAAAGTATCAATAATGTCAGTTCTAGTAGTATTTGCCGAAAAAGTTTTAAATTGAGGATAATATGCTCTTAAAATATAACGATTAAAATGAATATCATTACCAAAGTTAATAAGTAAATTTTTCATAGCAACAAATTTAGAATGTAATTTCTTAGCATGTTTTTGATTATAATGTCACGAAGTAAGACTATTTTGTGAAGTAAAATTAAGTTGTGTTTATATCTGTTTATCTTTTTCAATATGTTTTACTTTACATTTTTCTAAATGCCGATTAAGATGACTTGTACATTTCTTTAATAGAACATGAAAAAAATGAATTACAAAGATTGTAAAATACTTTTTTAACCGGTATACCATTCAACATTGTAATAATCTTTCTTGTGAACTTTGTCTACACATTAGATTTTTGTTTAGCTTTGAGAACAAAAGAATAAGTAGGTTGAGAATGTTGGACTAGTTGTGTTTTATAATTTTCATTGATATTACTAATAGGTCCAACACCAAAGTCAGATGTATTGTCGAAGTTGTATTATATTTGTCAAAATTGTAATAAAAATTAAGAATTGAGATGAGATTTAAATAAACTGAGATTAAAGAAGAATGTTAAGAACGATGAGATAACTTATTTTTCAACTCATATTTATCGAAATTGAGTTACCGAACGTTACGAATATTTCGAACGTCGAGTATCACGTTCGATTATTTTAATAATATTATAATTTTTTTTTAAAAAGTATATTATTATTATTTATAATGTTTTAAAATATGTTACATTTTTTATTAAAAGGTATATTGATTGTTTATAATGTTACATTATTACTTTACAATGTTAAAAATATTAAGTGGTTTAATAGTTTAACTAGTTAAAACATTGATTCGATCGTTATTACGAGTCGGATGGAAGTGACTTATAAGCTGATTTTTCTAAAATCCTCGGCCTAATCTAACCTGATAATTCAGATTAGGTTGAACCAGACCTGATACATTTCAGACCAGATCAGATAACTCACGAGTAGCCCAACCCATTTGAGACCCCTATTTACATGTCATACTACCGTAAGTTCGAAAGCTGCCTGAATAAATGAGACCGCAAAGTACGAAAACATATTTTTAAAAAGCATATAAATTTTTTTACTTTACTTTCTTAAAGTTTGAAACAACGTAAGCACCCTTTTAACCATAAAAAATTACGGATGCACGTCTTAGCCCTATTTACTTACTGTCACGCGTACGTGGCCCTATTGTTAATTAATTAAAATATTTGACAATTACAGTGTAATTAGAAAATACTATGATATATAGTAAAAAAGTAATTATATAATAATCAATATCTAAACAAACAAGATTAATACATCTATTTATAAAATATAAACACTTCGCACGACAAGATGAGTACGATTTTTTGCATTTTCCTTCGCACGCCCACGAACCACGCCAGGCACACCGATCGTAAAAAAATACACGCACTGAGTTATTTCCGGAATAATATGCAAAAGCATCGTGAGGGAGCTGGAATTTGGAAAAATTGCAACCGTGATCCCACACTTGCCCATTTTTCGCCTCTTCCGAAAATGAAAAAAAATCATTATTACTCTCGGCAATAATAATAATAATAATTGCTCCTCTCGGAATGCTGCCTTACATCTTTCAAAACCTGCAAATCTTTTATTAAAATTAACAAGCAACTGCCCACCACCTACGACGGCGATTGGTTCGGGTTGAGAGGGTGTAGATTAATAGGCCCACGACGGTTCCCGCCGGACTTCATGGTGGTTCACGCCGCCGGCATTCTTCCGTGACGGAAGAGCGTTGTTCCTTGCCTTCACGGTTTCTGTGACCGGCGGCGGCAAGACGTCACCGGAGTCAAACGACTGAAGATAAAATCAACGACGGAAAGAGAGAAGAGGGGAAAGAGAACAGATGGAACCCACCGTGGTCGAGAATGAAGCCGCCGAGGAAGCCAGGTTGAGTACCACCACCCATGTCTTCAAGATTGATATTCAAGGCCTGCACCACCTTGGCCGGAAGCAGAACAGTCGAACAAGCTGCTAACCGTAGAAAACATGAGATAAAAAAAGATGAGAAGAAGCAAGATCTCCACCAAACAAGTGTGGTAAATACCCATAAATCGCAGACCTGGTTTCTTGCGCGAATCTGTGGGGCTGCCTTCTCTTCTGGGCAAGAAGACACCGGTGCCGCCGCAGGATTGCTTCCGAGAGGCAGAACCAGACGTTCCGAGGAACACAGCTCTCATGCCTGAACCGTTGATGTGTTGGTGTTGCTGAAGTGATGACCACGCCCTGGGCGACAGCGACCCAAGTGGCATGGCACCGCCGCCGCCTCTGCTCCTGCTGTTACTGCTCCCATCCACACGGATTCCACTCCTCCCCTGGGTCTGTCTTCCCCATGTCCGACTCCCCTGCATCTGTTGCTGCTGCTGCTGCTTCTGCTTCAACATCTGACGGTGTTTCAAATAATAGAACTGGAGGGAAGGCATGATTAGAGAACAACATCAATGGAATCGAAGTGAAGGATCTATGCGCTCGTATGTGTTCTACCTGATCGATTTGCAACTGACGATGGGTATGTGGACCTTTTGCGAAGTACCCAGTGGTGTTTGCCGATGGTGGAGGACTTGGTTCCAGAGGAAGACCAACAAGGGGACGACCAGCACCGGAGATAGAACCAAGTCTGCTGATTTGTGCCTCCTCTTTCATCCTCACCACTTGACGGGCAGCAGCGAGGAGAATGTCCCAGGTTGGGTCTGGAGAGGAGACCTCCGGTGAAGGCACCATTTCCGGCGACCACGCACCGGTGGCACAGAGTGGAAACTGCGGCGAACACGCAATGGAACCCTGCAACGACCCAAAGATAGAAAGAACGAGTGAGCAAGAGGGCAGAAAAGAAGCAAGAAGTGTGATGAAACAGATGGCAAGACCTCGTCGTTTGTGTTGGAAAAAACAGGGTAGTTGCTCTTGACATCACGATCACCGTGAAGGAAGGAGCGTGCCATTCGGCGAGTGAGATCGGCCATGCACTCTTCATCACTCTCTGTCTCTGGTGTCGTCTCCACGGGGAAGCTCAGCTTCGACTCGCCGAACTCTCTCGGGAAGCAGGGGAAGCAGTCCCCTGCTTTCGCTTGCGCAACATGTGCGGTCTTCTCCGCGACGAACATATCGTCCGGCAAGAACTCGGACGGCAGCCAGAACTCGGCCATTAGGACCCAACCAGCCCAGCAGAAGAAGAGAAGACGGCAGCTAGGGAGGAGTGGAGATGGAGAGAGGGCTTTTTTGCTCTGGTTTGAAACAGGGGAGGCGGAGAGAGAGCAGAAGGCTGACGGAGACAGGGGTGGCGCCGTGGCGGTGGCGTTGCTTTTATGCAGGAATACGAGTAGGAGGATGGGGACGGGAGGTTTAAAAATTAAATGCTGGGATTACGGAAACTGCTTGGTTTTTTCTCATCATTATATGCAAATCATATCATTTAAAAATGATAATAATAAGACCAATTACATTGATTAAAAACAACGACTTTTTTTTTTTTTTTTTGCGTAAAAGAAAAAGGTCGTTCGTCTTCCGGTCCAAGAGAACGATGACACAAAAGACGCGCCTTTCTCTTTTAGGTTTGGCGGACGCCGACGAGACGTACTCTCGTGTCTGACGCGTGCGGTTTTGGCTTACGAACGGAAAGATGTTTTGCAGATTACGTATGATTAATTGAAGATCACGTACGATAATTACGGTTATTTGATTCTCAGTCGATGCATATTTTTACGGTGCGTATACGTGGAATAATCCTGTCCGTTCGATTTAAATACTAGATGTAGATTTTTAAGACATCGTTTGGAAATAAGAATTTTAGGAATTTTTACTATAGATAGTATGTATTTTAATAAATAATATAATAAAAGTAATTTTTTTAAATATAAATAGAAAAATAAAATAAAAAATTCTTACATTGAACCTAAAAAATTTGAATTTCATATTCATTTATTTTATTGACTTTGTCAAATAAAGCTTAAAACTTTGTTTTTTTAAGTATTTTTTATTATACATCTTTATTTTTCATTATATATCACAATAATTTACAATAATATTTATGATATAATTGTAACATTTTACACTAAAAATCATACTAAAATACTTACATCGTAAATTATGTATTTTTTGAAATCTATGAACTTCATCTCACCTTAAATCATCTCATAAATAAACAACGATGTAAGGTAAAAGTGAGGTGAAATTTATATTTTTTAAGAAATTATATAATTTACGATGTAAATTTTTAATATAAAATGTTAAAAATATTTTATAAATATTATTGTATATAATTGAAATATAATAAACGTAAGTTAAACAAATAGCAACCGGAGTTATTTTGATTTCAAGGTAAATTAATTTTAATAATTACGAAGAGTTAGAATTAAAAGTTTGATTCAGGAAAGTAAAAGTTAGAATACTCACATATGCAAAATCACTAAATTATTGTTGCTCGCAAAGTAAAATTCTTAAAATATCTACTTTTAACTCGAGTGCCATTTATAGCCATCCGAGAAGATGTTGAATAAAAGTGTAATTTTAAAAAATTTATAAAACATTTATTAAAGAAAATAAATAGGGGCAAAAGGTAACGTTTTCAAAATATTAGGACTTAAAGAAAAGATAAATCATTTAAAATAAAATGTGGGGACTTCCGTACAAATATTTCAAAAGATAACTTACTCCTGCGAAACCTTTCTATCTCCGTCATTCATTTCGGCGGGAATTCAAAAGTTTTTTTAAATAAAATATGTTAATTCTGGAAAAGATAAACTTGTCATGTCTGTAAAAAGCAACTGGTTTAACTATACCATTTGCGGTCTCTACAATATCAAACTTCACAACATCTTTTCTTTAATCAATTTTGGTGCCTTATTATTCTTAATTTTAGGGATATTTCTTTCTGTAATTCTTGTGATCTTCTGTAGTTTTGTAGTTTTACAATTGTTTCATTTTATCTAATATATTGTTATATTATCCGTAAAAAAGAAGAAGACAACTTGCCAGAAACAATTTGAAAACAACAAATATTTTGCGCGGCATACACGTGCAACGCACCCGCCACCTGGAATACGTGGGTACGTGTTCACGCTTTTCGCACGTGCCACACCACAGGTCTCTTCCTTACCTTGCAAGGCAACGGGAGTTGAGATGGGCACGTGGATAATCACGTGCGCTGATACGTGCAACAAATTTTTTAGAAATTACACGATTTATAATAGAAAAATGATGATAGTATTTTTTTAAAGTTGTAAAGAATGATGAATAAAATATATAAAATAATAATAAATAGTATTTATTATAATAATGTGATGATATTATTTTTTTTAAAGTTACGATGAATAATAAATAAAATATGTAATAAAATAATGAATGATATTTATTATATTAATGTAATGATAATATTTTGTGAGAAATGTGATGATAATATTTTTTTTAGAGAGTTGTCACATGAATAATAAATAATAAAAAAATTATTTGATAAATAATATTGTAAAATATTAAAATATATAATAAAAAATATAATTATGAAATGTTGACATGAACATATTAAAATGATGACAATATGTTCACGTGGGAGAGATCAATGTTATATTTACCGTAAATACATATTAGAAAACTGGTATGTCGAACTTAATTCAAAATTATTATTATCATAATTGTTGCTGTTGGTCTTGGATGGCCATTAATTAATACGATGATATCGTGGGCAGCGCCGGAGCCGACAAATAAATAAATAAATGTGTCGAAATATTGATGTCTTCGACGAGACCGACGACGCTGCCTTGATTTTAATACCGTGTGGTGTTTTTTTAAAAAAAATTTCCACCTCTTTTGGGTGATTAATTCATCTTACGTCGATAATTTTCTTTTCGGAACACTACGGAGTACGCAGATCGTCAAGAGACTATCGGATCAATACATTGGTAACATCACTCTGTTGAAAACTAAATTTTATTATTAAACAGAGTGAAATTTTATAATAAATTATAAGATAAAAATTTATATAATAATAATAATATATATAAATTTATATAAAATTAAAATTAGAATTAAAAAATTGTTATCAAAACAATTTGTACTGTATTAATGTTTATATAATTGAAAGTCATAATGAAAACATTACCCTAAAAAAAAAAAAAAAAACTCTGAGTGTGTTTTTTTCTATTTTTAACTTTTAAAGTAGAAAAGGTATTGAGATAAAAAAAGATAGAAAAGTAATTTTAATAATAATAAAAATTAAAAAATATACGTGTTATAATTAAATTGAAAATACTTCTAACAATTAAAATTTAAAAAAAAGAATAAAATCGAATGTATCACTGCAATTAAGAAAATGATTTTCGCCGTAACCAAACGAAAGCGTAACATAACTCTTCGACCTTACCCATCGTCCCTGTGATCGCAGATGCACGAAGAATCGAATCCCACGGCTGCTATTTTCTCACACCCACTCTCACTGCTACAGTACCACTGCTATTACAAGACTAACAAGCTCGTCTGGAATCTCGATTATATTTTTCTCTCTGCGTCCGAGCGATGCTGAGGAATGTGAGGATGCTGCTGGTGCAGAGTCCTGGGTCCGGTGTGACCACATCAAGCAAGAAAAAGATCGTGGTGGGTTCGACGTATGCCGCCGCCGCCGCTGCTGCTCGACAGCCACTGGAAGAGGGAATCCAGTCAACCCTTCCCTCCCTGACCACCCTGCCGTGATGACTGACATCTGATCACCCCGGTCTCGTAATCTTTCGCAGTACAACCCAAAAAAAAAAAAAAAAAAACGTTAACCGCTGGTGCTCGCCAGGAGACAACTTGCTGACAATCTTTCACTGTATTTCCTTGATGACCATATAAATGACACTTCTTCGATCCCATCGATGACATCGATTCAAAGGTTTCGTTTGAAAATATTATTATTATTATTTAAAAGTTACTTTTAATGTAACTATGATACGTCGATATGAACGGATTTTAAAAATAATTTTTTTATATTAATATCATCGTAATATTTAATTACATTAATATTTAAAAATATAATTTTAATATTAACACCATTTATTTAAATATTAAAAGACATTAATTCTATAACTTATATTTTCAAAAATATAATTGTAATAGTTTTAAATATTACTCCCAAGTGCACTAAGATTACGTTTATTTATGAATTTTTACAATAAACTACAACAATTTATAATTACATTTATCAAATAATTTTAATATTTTATATTAAAAAATTATATTAAAATACTTACATTATAAATCATATATTTTTTTAAAAATAAAAAATAAAAAAATAAAAAATCTTACGTCACTTAATCTTACCTCTTAAATAAATAACCTTAAAAGAGCTCTCGTAAAGAAAAGTATTCCTTTTCCTCGCGTGACCGCGTCGTAGTCTTCGGAAGGACGAAAGCAGAAGCATTAATGCCACGCCTCTTCCATGAAGCACATGGACGACTGCCACGCTTACCTGGAAATTGCCACCCCCGGCAGTAAAGACCTCATAAATGTAACTCACGTCAACTTACCCACCACCTGCCACGCCTCTTCTTTCTCATAAAGCATTAAGATTTATTTAGTAACACACTCTTATTATAACTAAAAATCACTTTTAACTTAAATGATAACGTGAAAATTTTCGAAATAACTTTTTCACTCCTTTTAAAACCAAAAATCACCACTTCCATCTGATAGAAGTGATTTTTCCACTTCTAGAGAAAAAAACTACCATCAAACAAACCCTTAATCTGCTTACAACACAGGTAAACGTTCCTATCGTTTTAACCCATTTATTACTGTTTTTAAAAAAGATTAGCATAATTATATGATTAGTTAGTCTGCATTATAATCTATCAGAAAATCCTCCCTCCTGCCTGTAAAGCTCCATTTATTTTTCTTTTTTTTCTTTCCTTTTTTTATTTTAGCTCCATTCCTATTTGACTTATGTTGAATACAACGAAATCATATACCAGAACAATAGAAAATGTTGATGCAAAATTCATATTACCGATCATTTGGATGGTAGGCTTGAGGTTGTTTTCTTTTTTTATCAAAAGAGTTGGAACTTAGATTTGATCTGGACCTCCAATTTGCAGAAACAGCATGGTCTTATTATTTTAAATATTAGAATATGCAACGTACAATGTAGATTTTGTTGACTGAAAATTCAAACTCCGAGTGATTGTCTGTATAGAACATGCAACAAATGAAGATTACGCTTTACAAACTACCTACAAAATATACATGATGAAAATATACCTGATGAAGTCAGATGTGCAAATTGCGATAACCACTGTTGTTCCCATACGAGAGCTAAAGCGAAGCTCTGCTTTTACAATTTGCCTCATTCAAGGAAATCTGCATTGAAACAATACAAAATATACTTTACAAAACAATAAAAAACGCATAATTTAAAAAATCAGTTGAGTGCAGGATTTGGTGAGGCAAACCAGCTCAAAAAAAAAAACCAAGAGCGGAGTGTGCATACAGATAGTCAACTTTAATGCATATGATAATATCAGACAAAAAAAAAAGTTACCAAAAGAATGTCTTCATCGGTACCAAAGGATTTGCGTGCTTCTTCTAAGCATTTCAAGGAAATCTTCTCGTGCTTTCTGCAGATATAGTTGAACACAGATCGGGAATGATACATGAACCAACGGTTAAAAGTTAAATTTGAGCGAATAACACAAGCAAAAACGGGATTGTGGGCATGTAATAGCCTTTGATTATAACAAGAACAATTCAACAATGTTAATTAATGTTTGTAAAAGGAACATTATGCACCTTGCACTCGCAGGATCTCTAATATCAAATTGGTTGGTATTCATGTCATATCCACATATGACAATATAGTGTCCTGACAAAAAAGAAGCATGATAAACGAGAATTAGTGGTCAATTTCGATACTAAAAGATGACCAAAGCTAAGAGAAATGGCAAAAGACCACCACTCAACTGAGAGGTCTGAGTTGACAATGCACATTATAAAAAGACCCTTTCTCAAATAAGGAAGCATTTTCCTCATGTTGCAATAAGCTAGCCAACAAAGTTGAATGACGATTGAGTTTACCATTAAAGGGGAAGCATCAGTCAAATGAAGGTTGCTAAAAAGTTAGACCTATTACTCTCACCACCACAAATTGCAAATGCTTAGTTCATATTTTCCATTTTTATAATGGGATGGAATTATGTGATAACTTTATCACAAATGCAATGACAATAGGCTGGCACCTGCCTTGCTGGCAGAGGGGAAGCTTCATCACCACTTCCTCAGAAATATTCTGGATACAAGCAGTGTAGATGAGGAAAGGCAAGAAAGATTAACCAAGGATAGGAACCCATTAGTGATCCACAAAATCAGGTGAGCTACTTGTTTGAAAATTCCAAGAAGAAGACAGATGGAGTAAAAACAAAGTTTGTTTGCATGGTGGCGAATGGAATTTTTTTAAAATTTTTGAATAGGACAAACTTCTTGTCATATATTGTACTTTTTACATCTCCTAGTTCATGCTTGTTCTACTCCTGATAACTGCTAAGTAATCTTATTCCATCACCCTCCAAATCTTTCTACATATGAAAAGATTCATGGTTCTCATACTGTTGTTACAAATGAAATCACACAGCAGCCACAGGAAAATTAACCACAAAAAGGGAACAATAATGGCACAATTTACTTCAAGGTCCAACTTTCTGTTATCAAACTCATGGATGATTGCAAAACATACAGAATAACCATGAAAATAACATTGCAACCTTTCTTGTAACATCATCAAATAATCACGAGACACATGGATGATAAACAATGCCTTAATCCAACTACACAGGATGGAAAAAAAGAGACTCAATATTTGAACATTTCCAAATTATGTCAAGAATTAGTTAACTCTAGCAAATCTAAACTCAGAACAGAATTACATTTGGAAAGGATCATAATAATACTTAGATATGATGCATATTTAAAGAGTGCTGCAGTTTCATGACCCATATCACCAATCACCATCATATACTGGAAAATGGAAAGACAAATGGTAATGCGTATTTATATGGAAAGAGTGCACGAGAAGTTTATTGATTTTGCTCTTTTGTCAATTGTTTGATGCAGTGTTATTCATATGGTAATGCATATTTATACCAAAGAAAATGCCATTGAACAAAAAGCATTGCATTCAAAAGGTTCAGGAAGCATCAAAGCTGAATGTCACTAAGGAGTAAGAAGATAAAACCAAAATGGAATAATGAAGGGACGAAATAATGTTACTTTCATTGCTGATTGCAATAATTAGATAGAAGCATGGGTAAACACTCACCTATATAACCAAAGTGTTCTTCATAGCATCCTGGGATATACATTTCCTTCAGATAGGAATGACTGGAACAACAAATTTAAACCATTATGAATTATGCTTGTCAAGACAGCTATTCTCATCATCAGTACAATGAAAAACATAGAATGCATCAAAGATAACAAAAAAACATTATTGGGAAATAATTTATCATCTCATCATCAGTAGAACATATCTTAAAATATGAAAATTGGTTGCAAAACGCATGAAACTTAATGATATAATGATATTCTAGCAAATAAGGATTTCAAAAGGACTCTAACCAATCACTTAAGATTGGATAAATGATTACTCTGTCAGTGTATATTGATTGAGCTAATATGGTTTCCATCAAAACACCACTTTACAGCAAGTCAAATGTACATTGAGACAATTAGCCATTCACATATACTAGAAATGAGACGATTGCTAGTATATGGAGAAACATGAAGGGGTGGAAAACTTCTTGAAACTACATTTCTTAATTTAATTTTCCCTTCCTGGGCTATATGTTTCTTTCTTCTAACCTAATTAAGTGGAAAATAACTTAGTTTTGTTGTAACTTACTAATTGTACTAGAAAGGTACCTTAACTTGTACTTATCAACCAAAGCAACTGCAATATAATTGCCTGACAATATTAGCGAAGAAAGTTCTTTGCCACTGATGGATCTGTGCTGTAAAGCATGAGAAGTTCGTTAACCACATCTGAAAGGGCAATCATTCTATAGGACCATACCACTTTTGTCAAGTAAAAGTATGGTAAAATGGTAAATGTGGATGCCCACGTTTCAGTAAATGAAATTTTAGTTGTTTATAGGTGATGTAAATGCAAACCTGTATGATAATTCCAACTTCTTGTGCCCTTTCAAATAAAGTATCCACTCTTTCTAAGTCATCTTGCAATTGTTCCTGCTCCACACAGAAAATAGCATTTCTAAAAAAGGTCCACAATTTATTGTACAATGGAAAAGAAACATTTTGTGCACATGTAAGCATCATGTTTGGCTGGTGTATAATTGCCCAGTTTCCTAAATGCATCTACAAAACATTTGCATTGCAATATATTACTTTGCAAGTAAGTTTGTACTATGATCCTCAAGCATTAGGAAGTTGAAAAATTGCACGATTAAATATAACTTTCACCATCTGCATCTAATGCAGATAACTTACTTTGTAATAGGTCTCTACATGGAACTCTCGGTTTGCACCTATAGTCACAGTGAAGAAAGAAAAGGTAACAGAGAGTTTATGCAATAAGTATGACAAATCAATGGTCCAGATGCTGCAAGACAAAAGGACAATCAGAGAATTGTTGTCTTTTCATGACAAACAGCATTAAGGATGACTCCTACGGATACTTAAAAGAAATGACAGTAAAATGGGAAAAATAATTAAAACCCTAAAATCAATTACTTATAACATTAAAGAAATTTTTATGCTCAAAATTTAGAGACATCTCTCGATGATCTATCATAAGGTAAGTACACAACTTACTTTATAACAATCCATGCTATAATACTACCATGTAGGATTAACCAAAGGAATATCTTTCTTTCATATATTACTATCAATGGTCAAATCCTTGATTAAATTATATAAATTTAAATCTTTTCTCAAAAATTTTAACCAAGTAATTTTTGGTCTTCGGTTTCTTTTAATTTCTTCAAAGCTAATTAATTTTTCCATCTTAACTGGTGCATTCCTTGGTCATCTAAAGATACGATCAAACCACTAATTTTTAACCACCTAAATTTATTTTCTCTTATCTTCAATTGATGCAGCTCTTATATTATTCCTAATAAAATCATTTTTTAGTTTGTCCTTCTATTATTACTCGTCTATCTAAGAATGCACATCATAGCAACACTAACGTTTTTTAGAAGTGTTGTCATTTTGAACAAGTACTTTTCAATCTATTTTTGTTTTGAGCTAGTATGGTAAGGATAGATGCCTTATGAGACTATGGCATATACAATGATAGTTTCAGGTGTTGGTGACACTAAAGATAGGGACAAAAGGTTGAAGGCAAAGCTAGGAGGGGAGGTGGCAACATTGGAGAGACTAGATTGGTGGCTGATGGTGGCCTTTGGTGATGGCTTTGGAAGGAGGTAACAACAAGAAAATGAAAGAAAAAGGTAACGATGACAAAGGTCCATCGTCACTACTACAATAAGGTGGCAAGGAGACTAAAGTTTCTCTCTCTCTTTTGCTTTTTAGAATACGCAATCTTTGATACCGAGTAGAAATAAAGAATAGATGAAAATAAAACAATACATTAATAAACATAACAACCTCTATATATAGAAGCTACAAAGAAATAACTAATACAATTCTAGTAATGTGAGACTAAACCTATTACATTTAACTTAATCTAACTTGAAGATCCATATAAGTAACTTGAAGTTGTCTAAAGATGTATGGCTAAAAAATATATCAACTTGCCCTTTCTATTATTGTAGTATGGAACTTGCTTTGCAAACAACAATTCCAAAGCTTGAGCCATAATCCAGGAATTTCTTATAAGAAGTCCACCATTTCTACTAATGGAAACATCCAAGGGAAAAATCTATATATACAAGTCTTAAGCTAATTGTTCTTTCAAGCAATATTACATTCTTAATTTAGCTCAAATATTATTTAAAGGATTGAATACATAATTAAGCATGATGAGGAAGTTACCTGAGAGTTATATAGACATTTTTAAGATTTAGGAAATTTGTGAGAGAATATATGCCCATTAGGCTCGTCAATGTTATCTTTCATTGGACAGGATAACCCAAGAAATCCCTAAGACTTAAAAGGGAACAGATACGGCAGCCTTAAGTTCCGAGAAAATAATTTGGTATGCAATTAAACAGAAGATGTAGAGATGCATGGGCACTGTGGAGTCCTAAGATTCTATAAGCACTCGAGAAATTAGTGTTCTGATACCATATGCATCCAAAACTATCACCTCCTTGTGGGGCAAAGCTCCTCGAGATCATGAACTTCATAGTTGGTGATACCCAGAGTTCTCAAAACCATCAAAACACAGGCAAGCCCACAATCCCAGTTGAAGAGCTGCCGGATGTGCGGAACCTACAAAGGTGAATGACAGAAACAACAATTTAGGAATGCTCGACATTCAAAACAAGTATCCAGCAACAAAAGAGCGTGAAGCAGTCAAACGTGAAAAAACAAACTCACATCAACGAAATGCAACCTGGAATTACTTGAAATAATGGAAGCACTCCGATTCTCTACGTCGTCCTCGTAGACACCATCTCCCATCAAAAAAGAATGATCTCCACCACCTCGGATGACCTCGACTCCCTCGTCGGCATCCTCATCCATCCTGAAGAACTTGTTGGCGATGAGACATAAAGGCCACATGGGCTGAACCAAACCCCAAGATGCGAATTTCTCCTCCTCCAGCCCAGGTCAAAAATCGACCTTTACATCACCAACATCTCGAATAATGTACACAAATACAATCTCCAAATCGGTTCTCCAAACACCGGAACGAGAGCTAAACGTCCCACCTTTATCTCCAAGCATCAAACTTAAACCCTGTTGCACAGAACCAACTCTGATCGTCCAAATCATACTCAACAAGAATGCTCGAACTGGAAGCAACTAACAACCCAAACAAAAGTAAACGAAAATTCAAAGCGAGCAAACGCAAAGAAGCTAGGGTTTCGGCTAAAAAGCGGCGAATTCAGAGAAACGACGAAGAATTGGTGACCAGTGGTTGATAATCGGAAGCTTAACATCCATAAACATCACGTAACTCGAACAAGATGAAAAAAGACGAGGATTTTGGGAGAAACGTGCCTACTCCTCCTGGTTGGGGAGCAACAGTAGTGCCTGCAAGGGCCGAGCGCCGAAGGGGACGAGGACGGGGAACAAGACCGCCGACTGGTTAGCCGGATAATTTTCGTTCCCCCGTCCCTTCCCCAGGGGCCTCTTTTGATTGCGCCTTGGGTTTTGTGGGGCAGCCATGGAAGTCGCTCGCTAGATATTTAGCTCCGAATTTTGTGA
The DNA here is from genome assembly GCA_024699675.1 of Amphibolis antarctica. Taxonomy (NCBI): domain Eukaryota; kingdom Viridiplantae; phylum Streptophyta; class Magnoliopsida; order Alismatales; family Cymodoceaceae; genus Amphibolis; species Amphibolis antarctica. Next base: position 15,251 of record JAMKPZ010001861.1, read on the forward strand.
GGGATCATCGAATAATTTTAATATTTTATATTTTAAAAAATATTAAAATATTTATATTATAAATTATATAATTTTAAAAAATATATAAACTTATTTTAATTAACTCTTCTTCTCGAACAAACACATCTTTAGACATATTTGAGATCAACTTCTATAGATTTTTAAAATTATTATTATCATATAAATTTTAATATATAAATTTATATCATTTTAATTATTATATAATTTTAATTTTATTCACGAAATTAAGTTTAATTTTAATTTTATGTAACTCATAAAGTTGATTAAACATCTCCTTAAAAATACCCTTAACTTTTCCAAGAGGAGAAATTTTTATCACAGGAAATATCATATTGTTGCTTTTTTTTAAATGTAGACAGATAAAATAAAATATTAAAAAGGCTCCATTTGTTTAAGTTTTATAGAGTTTTAGTTTTAGTTTAATATAAATCTTTATAAAGTGATTATCGTCGTACATCACATAATTTATTATATAATTTTAATATTATTTATTTTATTACTCTTTATTTTAACTTTCTATGATTCTATCGTAAGTGAAATTGAAAACAAATGTATCCTAATTGGATGTATTTGTTTGTAGATTTAATTTTAACTTTAATTTCAACTTTTATATTACAGTTAAGTTTGTTAAATTTGTTGTTAGTTAGAGATAGAATTGCATTTTAAAAAAAGTTTTTTAGAATCAACTTTAGTTAATTATCTATATTACGCAGCACAATGTTATTTGTCAACATTGCAGTAACTTCAATCATAAATATTATATATTACTAGAGTTTTCTCCAAACCAACGTAACCACCTTAGATAATAGAGTTAAGTGTAGAAGTAAGATACAAAAATGGTTCAACAAAATTACACAAAGGCCCTGTTTGTTTGGGTATTTATTATTATATAATCACATTTTTTATTATTCACTATAGTATTGTATAATATTATTTATCAAACAACTTTTATATTATTTACTATTAATAACTTTTAAAAAAAACTCATTACAACTATCAAAAAATATCATCATCACATTAATATAATAAATATTATTTATTATTTTATTACATATTTTATTTATTATTCATCACAATTTTTGAAAAAACATTATTATCACACTATTATAATAAATATTATACATTATCCTTTTACTTATTTTATTTATTATTTATTATAACTTTTTAAAAAATATATCATTTTTTATTATCATAAATCATGTAATTTCTAAAAAAACGTAAAACTCAACTAAACGTACAAAAATGCTCACATAGCCAAAGAGTTAAAAGTTTTGTTTGGTATGATTTTTATTATAATAAAAATCATTTTTAACGTAATGATACGAATTTTTTTAGGTAAATTCATCTTTTTTAAAAAAAATATATTTATTTTTTTCGTTTGATACAAGAAATATATTTTTTTGTAGATGAAGTTAGAATTACATAAAATCATACAATATTTTAAGAAAATACTGTATTTGTCAGAATTTGATTTCTAACTTAACTCGTGATTTTAAGGTTATTAAAAAAAGTGAAAGATATCAGGGAGTAAAAACTTGAGCTATTTCAAATTATTTCATTATTAGATTAAAATCTATTTACGTGATTGATTAATCTATACCATAGTGTATTACGCATCAAATTTTTTAACTTAATCTTTTTCTTATTTTTATTTAAATTTTAATATTTGAATTCGGGAGATATTTTTTGAATATATTTACGTCGAGCAGATTTTCTCCTGTTGTTCGTCATAATTTGTTTTTATCTACTTACTTAAATATTATTTTGTGTTTTCAAGATGATTAAATATTAACCATTAAAGTGATGTATTGGATTAAAGTCTCGGAGTAATTTTTTATCTTTTAAAATTATTTTTAATATTATTATTATTACATAAATTTAATATATAAACTTTTATCATTTAAATTACTTTAAAGTTTCAATTTCGTTCACTAAATTAGCTATAATTCCAGTTCTTTGTAACTCTTGGAGTTTAAAAAAATTGCTCATAAACACTTTAAACTCTATTTGATTTCAACTTTTTTCAATTTCTAAAATTACTATCAACCTCATTTATTACTACACAGATTATAATGGATAAATTTTTACCACCTAAATTACCATATAATTATTATCTAATTCCAACTCTGATCATGAAATTAGCTTTAGGTTTAGTTTTGTTTAACTCTTAAAGCTAAAAAAGTTATCACCAAATGCCGCACCGTTTTGTTTTAACTTTTAAAATCACTTACGTCATTCTTACTGCATAGATTATAATGTATAAATTTTTATTATCTAAATTATTATATAATTTTAACTTTATTTATAAAACTAATTTTAACTTTAACTTTATCTAATTCTCGAAGTTATTCTCAAATACACTTTTAATCTTCACTTAGTAATAATATTTTAATTTACTCTCGTACATTATCATCGTCATAAAAATTCTTATATATAAATTTTTATAATATAATCTACCATACAACTTAACTTTATTTAGTAATGAAAGCCAAACGTACCCTTAAATTAATCAAATATTCTCTCGAACAAAGTATTATAAAAGAAATTAATTAAATATTAATTTTCTAACATGTACGTTTAGTGCATCAAAGGATTGTTTGTTAACCTCTTTTTTTTCGTTGAAAGTGAGAAAAAATGATTTTCAGGTATATAATTTTGAGATAAAATGAAAGAAAAAAATAATTTTAATAATAAAAAAATAAATTTAAAAATAAATTAAAAAATATAAATATCAAAATAAAAGTACATTTAGAAGTTTTTAAAAAAGTGAATGAAGCTCTTCATTCTTTTTTTTTTACTCTTGCATTTTAAAGGTAGAAAAAAATGAATATTATTCTTTTAAAATTCTGATAAAAAAAATTTAAAAAATATAAATTTCATGAAAATAAGAATAAAGCTGGAAGTATAAATCGAAGGACAACACGACAGAGGGCACCAGCCGCTCCGCCGAAGCTGCCAGTGGCTGTCGATCGCCACCGTCGATTCCTTGTCACTATCGTTCTCCATTCCGATCTCGGTCGAGGCAATCCCAATCCCCCAGTCCCCGATCTAGCCGCCACCGCTGCCACGCAGAGTCACGCCTTCGGCCTCTGGCTCCCGATCACTGGTATGCGCCCTCCTTCTGACATTCGATTGCTCTAATACGATTGGAAAATCTGCGGTTGTTTGTCGGTTACTTTCGTTTGCGGTTGTTTCTTGGGACATATCCATTGTATGCGTATGCAAATGTCGTGTAAATTATTTTTCTCGCGCGTATACTTACATAGGGTTCTTGTTGCGATTATTGCTGAAGAGGCTTATAGGACGAACACGCCATGTTTATCTTGGGGAACCTCGAGTCTTGTTATCTCGGCGTTGTCGAGGAAAGAGAAAATCAACCGTTTAATCTGAATTCTCAACCGGAATCCAAGAAGTTGTTTGTAGTGGATGTAAATTTAGTATGCCATCTGCAAAATAATCTTTAGCTTTCCAATGGTGTAGGCACTACGCAGCCATCAGTAATTGTTAGGAATGTATGCAAATACTTAAGGCGGGCTATTTACTACTGATCAAAGATTTTTAGGATGCCACATCCATCAAGTGAATTTTAGCAAGAAGATGTGAAGAATGTTGCGATGATAGATAAATTACAAGGACAATATTAAATAGCAGAACTGTGACGGAAATTACATGTGGGGTTGGATTATGCCATGGTTGAGTTCAATGCACTGACATAGGCTAAAGATTTATTCTATCAAAAATCCTCCTAAGCTCCAAATTCAATTCAAATTTTTTGGTGCATTATCTTTCAAAAAAAAATTGTTGGTAAAAGGAGAATAGAATAGCAGAAGAGTTTGCAACGTGGAGAATATTGTGTTTGTGTCTAAATTGGATTACTAATTATTATTTATTAATAATTTTTAGGACATATTTACTTGATTTTTTTGTCATACATCATTAATCATTAAATTGTTCATCTACTATAGTCTTATTTGATTCCATTTGTGAAGATTATGAACATTTTTTACAATGATTATTTTGTATTTGGATACATGTTTACATAAAGTTTGTTTCATAATATGTGACCCATTAATTCAACCCAACTTGTTACAAACGAAAAGATGAACAAACAGCTCATGTTCCAATCCTTTGCTTGGTAGGAAGGAATTGGGTTATGGATTGATCCCTAACTTGGTTCAACCAACTTGGTGTGCACACCTTGTTAGGAAGATCAAAGGGGCTATCTTCAATGCCCAACAATATCAATGTGATCTGGCATGCTACTTTGTAAATATATCTGCCTCAATAAAAATGCTGTAAGGTTCATTGCTTGTGATCTTGTGTTGTGTTAAAGGTCATAGGAGGGTGGCATGACCAAAGGTAGAAATTCATTTTAGTTGAGTTTATGCTGTGATTAAAGTACTTAAGTTTGAAAACACTGCAAAGAATAAAAATGCTTAAATTCCACAAGGGTCAAGTTTATTCCTGGAACTTTATTATTTCCCTCATGGGGGGTTTTTTCTGGTGAGAAATGGTCATAGTTTTCTTTTACTGCAAGACGTCAAGAAATTACTGTCATAATGATGGAATTCATTTTTCCTTTGCATTTGAGTGCAGAATGCTATTTGCGCTGAAATTCAATGCTTGATAGACATTTTCTTGTTGCAAGATTTACAATAAAATCAAATACAGTAAGTTATATATGATTAAAAGTCAAGTGAATTACATTTCAGTTAGATTATAGATGGTTCCTAAATTGATTTCCATATCAACTGTTATAGATGGTTACTAAATTAATTCCATATCAAAGAGATAAGTACCTCAGTTAGTTATTAAATTATGAATCTGCTTCACGATGAAACTGAAATATATATATACAAACAGGTAGATAAGAAGATAAATATGATCATGGTTTTTCGAATTAAATTTAAAAAAGGTGGCACAAACTGCTAGGTTCACTGTCAGCATGCAAACAAAATAAAAAAAAGTTACCAGAAACTGAAAAGGGGTCTTTGAAAAGATCTTTGTGTGTGTGTGTCTGTGTTGTTGTTGTTGGTGTTTCCCAATAACACACACACACACTCACTCACTCACACAAATATCTTCTTTTGAAAGACCTCTTTTTGGTTTTTAGTAACTTGTATTTATTTTGTTTGCATGCTTACAGCAAACCTAGCTGTTTGTGCCACCTTTTGTTTGGTTTGCACATCTTCCATTTTCCTGTAATTTAAACGTATCTTCTACTTAAATATATCATTAAGTTTTGTTTCATCAAAACATTTTATGAAAAATTTTCCTATCACTCCTTAATTCCCAATATGTTATTGTGCTCAAGCTTGGGTAAGAGCCAGTCAAGTCCATAATATGGAGCAACTGTAGGGAATAAAGATTTTTGGGCCAGAAGTTTAGTTAGACACTAGACCTAGATCAGTGTACCAATTTTGGACCTAGACACAAGTTCGGAATACTATTCTAGAAGTTAGATCAAAGTAACTTTTTGAACAAGAATGACATACTGTTATTGAGAAACAACATACTATTTGTTTCATAAGGATCTAGAGTTTAGAGCATTCAACATGCTGATTTTCAGATCAGCATACTGATTTTCATATGGAAAGTTTTGAATGACAAATTGATTTAACTAGCAACATACAAATCCAATGATGGTTAGAAAAATGACATGCCAAAAACCATAAACGTCATGTTGATCGTTTGAAAATAAAAATCGAGTCTAGCTTTTGTACCTCCCTGTCTAGGTTTCAAATTCCTCTGTATGAGTATCCCTAAAGCCTTGCAACGTATGCCTCCACAAATCCTAACGTTACCAATATTTCAAAGCATAATTTACATATTTTCAAGCATTTCTAGAGGCATTTCGAGGGAGAAAAAGGTTTCGCTCATTTTGCACTCAAGTTCACTTCATTACACTCCCAAAGACATTTAGAAAATTGCATTCCCAAACATTTACATTCAAGATCATGCAAAAGAAAAGTATTACTTCATTAGTTGTAAGTGTTTTATGATTTTATTGAATTTATCGGGTTGTGGTGAGGACTCTTCATTGTTTGATGAGGACTTCTTGATTGTGAGAAGACAGACTTAGTGGTATTGGTTAAGGCAGATGATTTGATAGATTGGCTAAAGGCAAGCTTGACAAATTTAGTCAAGATGATAGGGGCGAAGTATTAGCTTGTAATGATAAAGTGTTGGCTTGTGAACAACATTAGAATTTTATTTTAATTTTTTTTACAACATTAGAATTTAATGTAGGTTCAAATAGATTTGCTTGAGGAGTGAATGTAGCTCTAAGCTTAGGGTGAACTATTATAAATCTCTTGTGCTCTTGTGGTGTATTTTTTATTCACGTTATTTACTGTTGTTCACATTTATTATTATTTCCGCATTGAAAATCACGTTTGAATATTGCATGATGGGTGCATAAAGTGATTAATGTTTGTGAAAGTATATTATAATTTATAAAACCACTATTTACTTCCTCTTTGGTGAGGCCTATCATCCTAATATGATATACTAGAGGTTACAACACGCATGCATCATTTGGTGGGGCATCCTACCTTTGAACTGATACAGTTGGATGATTGTGAATGTTAAAGGTGTGGGAGTGATCTTGGATGGTCAAGGAAGGCTAAGATGGCACCTGCATATGGCTAACAAGCGGATGCTTATGCTTAATTTTCTAGACAATTTTAGTACCAACTGATTCATTCGTATGAGACATCTTAACATGCTGTGATGTACCCATTCCTATGGCCATTCCCTAATATTTCTGTCTCTCGGATGGCTTTAAAAAATCACTTGGCATACTTGCATGTAATAAAAAGGACATGCAAGTGTGTGGGTGTATCGGTACACGGCTTACACTTTGAAATGATCTCTTTTGTTGTACAACTTCTCATATGAGCAACTAAATAAAACAAATAAATATTGACTTGTTTCGTTCTAATTCTTCTACAATTAGTTGGTATTTCACGTGTGCATTGTTGCTGCTGAATTGATGGATGCTGCATGCTTGCATGTATTGTTTAACAAAATTAGTCATTTAGTAGGTAAAACTTTACGGTGGATTTGTCAAGTTTTAACTGATGCATCAGATCAATGTTTTTTAGGGGGTCCCCCAAAATAGCTAAACAAGGAATTCGAAAATTATGGAGATGGAAACTGATACGGAGATGGAGACCAGTAGCAGTGGAGATGGTGGTATGGGTGTATCCATTGAACAAAACCAGCAGCCTGCATCTCGTGGGAATGTGATGGATCTGCTTGCGAGGGCACAACAACTCATTAAGGAGGGGAAACCCTCCCTGGCCGTCCAGGCACTTGTGCTTGCTACAAAAACCGAAGGCGGTCATGAAGCTGTTGCGCGGGTTCTGCAGCAGGATCGTGAGATGTTTCTGAACCAATTGCAGGTAAATGATGCTGCCGATCAGCTAGCATCCCTGTTCGCCGAATGTGCAATAGCTGAGGCTCAAGCCGAAAAATCTGAGCTGCCAGCAACATCAGACTCGAGAGGAAACCCAAGCGGAGGAACATCGATGGCTCTTGATCCTAAAGAGAAGTCCATACTTGAAGAGAATGGAAGAGAGCAAGTTGTGTGTGATGCTTACTTGGACGGGAGTAGCTTTTTCTGCCTGCATTGTGGTGGGCTCGTTAGCAATGTACGACGGGAGGAGCATCTGGCATATTGGTGTCGTGGCGCAACGTAGTCAGGAGCTTGCAGCATGCGTCTGTAGCGTATTAGTGGATACAGCGCATTAGCGGATACCGCCGAGATATTCATATAGCGGAGGGATGGAGGAGATTCCAGTACCGGATTATCATGGGTGTGTCCAGCGGTAGCTCGTGTCGTATCACATCTAGGACAACTCATGGCTTTGAACCCACGTTTAAGCTGTTCAATAATTAGGAGGAATTGTCTGAGGATCATTATTGTGTCCTGAACAGGATATCCCGGCTGTCGTAAGATCTGGCCAGTTTTGTTTTTATGGGATCAAACGCTGCCAGAATGGATTGATTGATTGGCGGAGACGTCAAAATATCACAGTACCATTTTGCAGTTAAATATCAAATATGCCGGCGTGAAAAACCCTGCCCCTGCAGTTAAATATGCAGAGACCATTGTGTTGGTTGCAAGAAACAGGAGGAGCGTGAAAAGCCCTGCCCTTGCACGGGGCATTTCTTCCGTTACAGCGTAAAGTTTTGAATCCGTGCATGTACTCCGGTATCGTTGGAATACTAACGCGCGACGTCTTAGTAGTTGAAGATTTTTTTAGTAAAATTTACGATCTTAAAGTCGAAGTCCGGTTACAAATCATCAATAGAAATGCCCCGACCATGGATGGAAGGTCCTAAAAGTTGCAGAAATGCAACGAGTCTTGCAGTTGGTTTGCCAATTTCCATTCAAAAGGTGTGTTTGGTAAGGAATTTAATGAGATTTTTATTGTATAAAGGTAATTTTTTATCAAACAAGATATAAATATGGTAATCGTGACAGTTAGATTTTGGTTTTCCAAAGTGACACCTGGTGATTTTCTCTCTGGAACTGTTAATTTTTGAGATATCATAATTTGAACTCAGGTTTTTTTCTTTTTTTTAAAAAAGAGAAAACTTCCCCTTCCAGGAATGCTAGCTTATAATATAAAAAAATCTATTTCCTCGATCGGTCCATCTGTGGGGTGCCTGATGCGCTGGGTTGTAAATGAGTCGGAGGCCAGGGGGAAGCGGCGTTTACTGGTGTTAGGTAACGCAAGGGGGGCATCGCCTCGGATGCTCCAGGACCACTTCTCATTTTGTAGGCTGCTTCCTCCTTCCAGATCCCAAATTAAAGTGCTGGTCCTTCTCCTTCCTTTCGAATATCTGTACCTTTATTTTCCTTTGGTTGAGGTTTCCTATGGTAAATTCTTACTTATCATTATTATCATATAAATTTTTATATATACTTTTTATTATTATAATTTATTATAAAATTTAACTTTTAACTTTTTACGATATTTAAAATTAAAACATCTCGTTGTATAAAAGGTACTGGTACCTCAACTTCAATTTTCTTTTGACTTGTAAGCGTGGAGTAGGGAACTTAATGCAACTACTTCGATATCCACGGAAAATTTCAAAACAAAAAAAAAAGTTAAAGTCAAACGAACCGTTACAAACGGACGATGAGAACTGCGCAGCGCACCTCCTCCTCCTTGGTGTTGGCGTTGCAGCGAAAGAAGGAACAATCACAGGCGGCAAGCCTGTTTTGAATATTTGGATCGGGCATCACCACTTCAAACCGAAAGTGTTGGATATGGAGGGAGGGGGAAGTGAGATAAAGGGGGCTCGGCTCTAAAAGCAGCAGTCCAAAAGGGCTGCTGCACTGCTGCTGGTACTGCTGGTTGGGTTTCATTTCACTTCAAACTGCCGGCTAGCCGTTGCCGAGGAAAGAGGAGCGTGGTGTGTAAATTTTGTTTTATTAAAATTAATTGGTTAGTAAAAAAAAATTACAAATAATATAAAAAGTTCAGTTTTATTTATCATTTTTATATGAGATTATTTTTCTTTACACATTTTTTAGAGTTTTATCTCACAGGTTGTAGTTTTTCTTATGCACTTTTGTTTTTGTTTATATATCTTCTCCCCCATCATCATCCTGACCATGTGGGTTGGTCTTCTGCGTTGCAACGACAAAAAGGGAACAGTCGCTCAACCAACCTTCCACTGCTCATGGTGGAAGCACAACCACAACTAATCTTCACTACAGATTTTAACACTCGTTCTGTAATTACTCATATAAATTCTTATACATCTTTATCATTATACAAATCTTCTCGTAATTACGTTTAATTATAAAATTTAATTCATAACTTTCTGTAATATTTAAAGTTAAAATAACTTGTTTTTAAAATTCATCGAAAAAAAAACCCTGAATTCAAATTCGATCTGGTGTGTTGACAGTCTGGCAAGCATTCCATTGTGGATGCCGCCGCCGCCGTCTCCGCCGCGTCGTCCAATCCACTCAACCCACCAGACGAGATCCTTTGGACAACACCGTATGAAATTACTATTAACTCAAACTCATGAACATTAAAGTTAAAGTTAAGTTAAAATTAGAATTTTATTAATAAATGAGAAGATCTAAAAGAAATAACAATTTGACTCCAAGGATACTATCTGAAATCGAAAATCTATGTTGTATCTTTTCACCACTTCAACCCAAGATTGAAAGCTACTTGTTAGACAACACTGTAGTGCATTGATATCATTTAAATATATTTAAAAGTATATCTGAAATAAAAAATAAAAAGTTAAATTATTTAAGAAATATGTCATAAACTTTTTATTTTCTATTTGTTACTATTAAAAATTAATTTTAAAGTTTTGTAAATAAATATAGTCTTAATAAATTCACATATAAATCTCACGTGTAAACCTTGAACAATCACCATTAGTGTGTTTACGCAAAAAACTTTTCAATAAAATAAGTAATTTTAGATGCAACTTCGGACTCCCGTATCAAGGTATGTATTGTGTTAGATAAATATTTATTATATTTTTTAAAATGATATATTTTTCAAAATTCATAAAAAGTAGGAGATTTAATGCCACCAACATGGACGAGAATTACAAAACTACCCTTATCGCTCGTGGAAACGAGACAGCTGTCATTGTGGTTGTCCAGAGAATTAAACCTTTGGCAATCATATATTAAAATTACATAAATATTTACTCTACAATTTAAATAAATTAATTTAAGATTTATTAATAATGAAGATTATGTATAAGAAAAATATTTATATATATATATATTTAAAATGTAATCTATACTATTGATGTATTTTAAATTAATGTGTCTCCTTTACTTCTGTTAGAGTCATTTTATATAAATTTTAATGTAATATTGTTATCGTATAAATCTTTTATGTACAAGTTTTCATTACATATTTGTAAATTTTAACTTTATTTATTTTATTTCTCTCAACTTTAAATTTTTTCATAATTTTCAAAGTTAAAATATCTCGTTACTAAACAAAGACTTTGTTTGATAACAATTTTTTATTTCTAACTCTAACTTTATACAAATTCTTATACATTATTATCACCGTATAAATCTTTATTTATAAATTTTTAAGTACATTTGCAAAGAACTCTATTTATCTTACTTTTAATTTTATAGAAATTTTCGTATGTCATTATCATCGTAAAATTTTAATGTATATATTCTAGCTACACTAATTATTATGTAATTTAATTCTATTTATTTCATTACTTTTAATTTCCTTTCTGTCTAATTAAATTATAAGTTTAATTTTATTTAATAACAATACTTAACTTCTAATTTTCTACGATATTCAAAATTAAAATACCTGAAATACATCCGAAATATTAATATGTAAAATAAGTAATTCGACGCTCTAATTTTTCTTTCGAAACCAACGGCAAACGAAAGTTGTTTATGAATAAAAGCAGTGTCAATCTGGTAAATATATGCAACTTTTGTTCCTTTATCTTGTTTGGAGAAGAGAATGTGGTCAGTGGTTTTTTTTAAAAGGTGAGTTGAATTTTAAGATTTTTAAAAATATATAAAAGTGTAATAATATTAGTTTAATTTTATAAATAATAAAAAATATAAAAATTATTTAAGAAATGATACTTTACAATACGATGTACAGCAGAAAACGTAATTACACGGTGACAAAGAGCAAACAAACGATAAATATTCCAGTTGCAGACGAGAGGGAGCAGACACCACCGTCACCGGAGGAAGGGGAGGCCAACTGGTGGCCGTGAGTGCTAGGGTTTCGCGGCCGTGCGTGGGGACTGCCACATTTGAGTTATGAGCAGATGTGAAGGGTACAACTGCGAGAGGAAGTGAGCGTTCATTCAATACGAGTCGTGTGTTGTTCTACCCAGCATTTGTTATCTTGTAGTAAGATTGCAATCCAGAAACCAAGCGCATATTTGGTAACAATGGCATTATCCTACGCACACCCATTTGATCTTCTTCCACTCTCATGGACAGCGTCCACCGTTGCCTCCCAGTGGACAACAGCATCAACCGTGTCCGGCATTTAGGCCATAGAGTTGGGTTGGAAGCTCAGAAGATCCTTTTCCGGTGATGGGTTGTTGGTGAGGAACTGGAGGGTGAGTGAGTTGGGTGCAGAGAAGGGTCTCGTCTGCTTTTGGGGAGGTGGAAATGGGGGAGAAGGAGGGTGGTGAGGGATGCTGTTCTAGCTCTGAGGTGACTTCCACAAGTGAGGACCACAGTAGTAACCGTTCTTGTTCGGGTGAGTCCGGTGAGTCGAGCCATCCGTCATGGCCTGAGGTAGTTTCCGATGTGGTTGGTGGAGAGAAGAAAGGGGGCGGTGATGGAGAAGTGGCGGCGGACAAGGGGAAACCAACTGTTACAGGTATCACACCCCTTTATGCCTTTTGGGTTCTTTTGTTTTACTTCGGCTCTGTAAATTGGCAATAGAAAGAAATCTTCCAAGAAGTGGGTATTACCAGTAAGTAACCTGTTCGATTTTTGGCTCTTCATCTTCCCCAACTTTCGATCTTGCTTGCTCTTGTTGGTTTAAGCTTTAACCATTGCTTTGTTATATGATTTCGGTGGGTCTTGGATTTTGTTACCCATTCACAAGTTACTCTCATTGTTTGCACCGGTCATTTACGATTTCTTTGGAAATCGATCTTACCAGATTTTGAAATGATGAAGGAGAGGTTTGCAAAATTGTTGCTTGGAGAAGACATGTCAGGTTCCGGGAAGGGGGTGTCCACTGCATTGGCTATTTCTAATGCAATCACCAATCTCTGTGGTATGCTTACTGATGTGCTTGGTTTCTTTTTTTTGAAAATGTAACTGATGTGCTCTTACATTGTTGAACTTCCAGCTCAATACTCTGTTCGACACCCCTAGATTATGAATTATATTTTCCTCGTCATGTTTTCAAGGATTGCCTAATTTTTCCAGCTACACTCTTTGGACAACTCTGGAGGTTGGAACCCCTGCCACCCGAGAAGAAAACAATGTGGCGAAGAGAGATAGAGTGGCTTCTCTGTGTCAGCAATCACATAGTTGAATTCGTACCATCCTGGCAAACATTCCCGGATGGAAGCAAGGTTGAGGTAACTGCATCTTCTTGTTTTGAACTTTTTGACTTGGGCAAGTTGAAAACCTAACATGTCATACCAAGTAATCTTGGTATTGATAACGTGTTATCTAGTGATGAATTTTCTTTTGCGCTGCTGGCAACTGTTATTTTCTTCAGTCTGAATTTCAATTCAAAATCATCATTTGCAGTAAAGTGTATACAAGCTTAAAATCTGAAGGAGAGATTTAAGCCAAAAGTATACCTTAGCAAGCTTGCATATAGATGACAGTACAACAATCATCTTCAAAATTTAGAATAACTAGTTTGGCTTCTTCAGGAGTTAATATGTATGCAATCAACCAATTTATAGTTGTTTTTTAATGGAAAATCAAACAAGATGAACAACCATGTAGAGAAAAAAAAACCCAGGATTTATGTATGTCTTTCATCACTAAGACTTGCATCCATTGGTGGCTGCTAATCAAGGTTTACACTATTTGTCAAGGAAATTAGAGTATAGGATGATGCCCCCTAAATATATCAGAGGCAGCACATGTACATCTGTAAGCTCGTAAACCTAGAAACAATGGATCCTATACTATTGAGGCATAAACAAGTCAAATAGTGAAATAGGCTAGGTTTTAGGGCATCTCAACAGCTTCCTATGTTATATGCAGGTCATGGTTTGCAGACCCCGGTCAGATTTATATATCAATCTTCCAGCACTTCGGAAACTAGATAATATGCTTCTCGTGAGTTTCTCTTGCTGTACTATGTTCTGATGCATAAGTTCAAATCTCGAGATGCTAATGCATTTTCATGAAGCAGGAGATCCTTGACGGTTTTGTTGATACAGAATTCTGGTATGTCGACCAAGGTGTTCTGCCATCTGATTCTGATGGCTCAAATGCATTGCCTAGACCACTGCCACGACAACAAGAAAAGTGGTGGCTTCCTGTTCCACGGGTTCCCTCTGGTGGCCTACATGAGAAGTCAAGGAAACAACTACAACACAAACGTGAAAGCACTAACCAAATCCTTAAGGCGGTGATGGCTATCAACAGTAGTGTGCTGGCTGAAATGGAAGTTCCAAATTTGTACCTGGAATCACTACCAAAGGTAGAATATGCCTTCTTTCATATAATATCCATGAAAAATCTTGAATACGAATTTGTAGTGTACTTGTGCATCCACTTGCTTTGGCATCCATTCCTTGAGCTTTTATATATGTTTTTTTTTTTACAGAATGGAAAAGCAAGCCTAGGTGATGTCATACACCGTTACATTACCTCAGATCAATTCAATCCGGAATGCCTTCTTGATTGCCTTGAGTTGTCATCTGAGCATCAAGCTCTGGAAATAGCCAACAGGGTTGAGGCTGTGGTTTTCATTTGGCGTAAGAGAGCAAGTATGAGATCTTTGAACAGTGCAAATCGAGCTACTAGCAGAACATCATGGGGAATGGTCAAAGAATTGATGATAGATATGGATAAAAGGGAGCTGCTTGCAGATAGAGCCGAGAGCCTATTGTTATGCTTGAAGCAAAGGTTCCCTGGTCTGACGCAGACAACTTTGGATATAAGCAAAATTCAATGTAACAAGGTTTGAATTCCAATCTTCTAAGCTCTCCTTGGAGCAGCAACATTCTCGGTAAAACTGTTTGATGTGGTCCTTAACCTGTTTCAGGATGTTGGTAAATCCATTCTCGAAAGCTACTCAAGAGTTTTGGAAAGCTTCGCATTCAACATCATCGCTCGCGTCGACGATCTCCTGTATGTCGATGACTTGGCAAAGCATTCCGAGAAGTTGTCGTCCATGCCTGCGGTCAGTGTTGTTGCACACAAGAGGGTCACAATTCCATACTCGGTGCCTGTCTCAAGCTCTCCATATGCAACTGCTTATGCCACGCCAAGCCTCTCTCCCTCACCTCTCATCAGTCCGGCAAGGGGTGATAGGTCCCCACTGATCAACAGAAAGTCTCATGGCCGTGGCTTTGGCGTGAAGAAAGTTTTAACGGATTATCTTGGGGTCGAAGCGAAGGGAAAAAATGGAAATGACATGCCCGATTCATTGGAGGTGTTTTATCATGCAAAGAAGTGAGCTCTGGTGATGATCACCATCTTCAGCAATGCATTGTCGCTGTCGTTTCCTCCATCTCTGCTGGGTTTTTTTACCCCATTACGATGTGTTGTTGATGATGAAGATGATAGTCGTGCTGGGTTTACGCCAAATATCGTGCGTGTGGTTCAATGAATCTGTAAAAATTACTGCAGTTGTTAAATCTCAGCCTACCACAGGTGTTAAATTTATGACCATATGTGGTTTTTTAAGTTTCACGCATTACCATTGGTGAAAATAAGGATGAACCGTTTCCACGGTTGAAAATTATTTTAGAGGTGTCGGTTGATCATGAAAATAATTTTATAATTTTTTTAAAATTTTATATTTTTTAATATACTTTTGTTAAATTACATATATTATATATAATTTAGTAGTTTAAATTTATTAATAAGTAATACATGATTTTAAGTTCAAATTTCATCTTTAATTACTTTTTAGTATGTATAAATTATATTAATATTTTATTAATTTTTAATAAAATAAAAATAATCTAAAAAATTGAAAACATGACTCGCTATGGTATACAAATGATTTGAGGCATGTTGACTTCTAAGTTATTTCCTTGGCCACGCCTGAAAAAGTCATATTTATCTCGAAGGTTGGTTAGATGGATGTGTTTTGTTATAAAATTATATCTTCTAATTGTTCTAAAAACTTTTCATGAAAGAATGAATAAACTCAAACGTTTCGTTTAATTTTAAATTTTTCGAATTTTTAAATTATTTTTAATATTATTATTACTGTATAAATTTTAATATATAAATTTTTATTTATCTTCAAATATACCTAAAGACTTTAGATACATTTACAAGTAATTTGTTTTAACTTTTTTAAAAGTTAAAGAATTGATTTTGAAGTTAAAATTATATAATAATTTGAATGATAAAAATTTATATATTAAATTTTTTAAAATAATAATAATATTAAAAATAATATTAAAAGTTAAAAAAATTACCTGTAAACGTACCCTTACGTAAAACAAAAAAAATTGTGGTAACGATACTTTGCGAAATGAAAGATCGATCTCAGAAGATATAAAACTCTTCTAGTTGACGCTTAAGAAATGGTTGTCACAAGACATTTCACGATTTTAAATATAAAACCCCTTCTCGAATCCCTGGAAAAACCCCTTCTAGATGACGCTGCTGGATCCAAAACTCATTCAAATAGTCCTTATCATTATCAACGTCAACACAGAAAGAAACTTCCAGCTTCCCTATTGCATGCCCGCATCTAGAGCACGCCGACACGGCAACAGCGTTCTAGAAAACGGCCGACGCCAAAGGGAACCCTACACAAACTTCTGCAAATGCCGGCCAATTACCAATTCTTCTTCAACCAACCCACCACGTTCACACGTGTGCGCATATATAAAATATATATATATGTATGTGTATCACGGCACAACCAAAACCACACACACACACACACACACGATGACACGGACACAGACATACCTGACGAGACATGTTGCTGTGTGCTTCTTCCTGTCGCTGCTGCTGCTCATCTGTGCGAGGCCGCTGCCGCCGTCCACCGCCACCGCTGACAACAGCGCTAATAATCCCGATCGGCAAATTCGTAAGTGATTCGGTTCGATCGAGCGGCGGTTGGTGCGTAGTCGATCTCCGCCTCCGATTAACTTGCGTCCGTCGGTTTCAGGGTACGCGAAGCTGATGACGTCTCTCGGGCTCGTGTGCCGGTGCTGCGATGACGGCGTCGGCGGCGCGTGCGACAGCCGATGGGACTCCCCTTGCTCCAAACTTCGGTGCCGGCCCTGGAAATCCTTTTGATCTACCATCATCTTCGGTTCGTCCGCCGGGAATGCTCCTCGTCTCCCATCTCCGACACCATCGAGTGTTGTAAATTTTGTAAAATATAACCTGTAACAACTTATGCTGTACTATTCAAGTAGTAAAAATCTTTTAAAATCTTAAATTTAATTTAAGGTTGATTTGTACAGGTGAGAAATACAAATTTAGAAAACGAATAAGAAAATGAAAATAAAAAATTAGGAAATGAAATTTATTTTGTAGGAATGTTTGTATACGTTACAGAAATTTTAAAAAATTAATTTTTTAAAAATTTATAAATATTTTATATTTTAAAAATAACTCTAAATTTTTCATACAGCTACGAATTTAACGATGATAAGAGAGGTTAAGCAAGACGTTAAAAGAATACGTTGTAATAAAAATTTTATCAATTGTTATAATTTTCTTAATTAATAGGTTAAAAAAAAGAAAAAATCTATATTTATAGTAATAGAAAATTTTAAATTTTTTTCACCTTTTTTGAAATACATAAACAATTAAAAATTATAATGTAAATTCATTGTTCACTACTTTTCAAATGTGATTTTTACCGGTATGTATGTAACAGGGACTTACAAATATGTTACTAAATTTTTGTTTGATCCATCGAAGTATCTTCAAGAATAATGACATATATGATCATGATGTTTACGACACAAGGGAATAGAATCAATTTAACTGCAAGTTAGAAATAAACCAATAAAATTGAAATACCAGACATAAAAAAAGGTAGGAAATATTTCAAAAAAATAGAAGAAATCATTTTAAGCGTCAAAAAATTCAGAATATTTGAAAAAGGTGAGCATTCTTTAAAAGAAATTATTTTATTGCACGGTTCGCATTTGGTTCCGTTGATGGAATTTTACCGTCAGCAATGCATTTCTCTCCGTACCACTTTACAAATTTTCTTAGGAAATTTCACTTAAAGTTTTAATTTCCTAATTGTCTTCTACTAGGGTAGCCCAAATCATTGAAGAAAAGAGCTGGATCAAACCTTTGACCCTTTTGCAATTTCAAATTCTCCAAAGAAGTAAGTATTCTCTTCCAACTTCTAAATAGAAACAACTAAAATATTGTTTTCCTCTATTATAACTCTATAATTCATTTCATTGGCAAATTCTTAAAAAAAAAATCGTTTACCGCATATTATCAAAAAATTATTTGGGAAGAAAAGTGGTTCTTAAAACAAAGTTCAAGAAAATTTTAGTACAGACGGAATTAGTAAGAGATGGTGGGCAGTGATTACCGTTACAAGTTTCAGATTTCTCTGAAAACGATTAAGCAGTCTCTTGAAATCACTGTAAAGTGTGTTTATTTAAGAAGTATAATTAAAAAAGATAAGATTCACATTTATAATGTAAATATTTTAGTATAAAATATTAAAATTATTTGATAAATATTATTGTAAACTATTACAGTATATAATAAAAAATAAAGATATATAATGAAAAACGTTTAAACAAACAAAACTACGGTAGATAACTTCTAAGAGCAAACAGACCAATAGGGCGCAATGTTGCAGGTCCACAACCAAGGTAGATGTTGGCATTGCATTATCCATTTTCTGGTTATTTCTTTTCAAATTAACCTTACGGACTGAACCACCAATTTGCTTGGTATATGCATTTAAACTATATTACAGGCCCATAATCTTGCATCCAGCTGACTCAGTGAAACACATCCAACAATGCGAAATGACCACTAAAGATGCATGGTAACTAATTGGTAAGATGGCGGTATTTGCATAAATATTCTGCAGTTTCCTGATTACAACGTCTACATTAAAGAGCCACTGATGCAATTATAACATATAGAGTCATAGCCAGTTTTTATAGATAAACACATACTACATAGTGCACACTAGAATTCTCCAAACCATACCCAGATCAGCAATTACCAGACGATATTCAATTCAGCAGCTTGAAAATTTCCCTGGAGAATGACGTCGGGTAGTTTGCAACTTCTTGGGCTTCATACGTATCCTGATAAAAATGGCAACAAATGAAGTGGAAAAGCAGCTTGATTTAGGTCTGACAAAGGAAGGAAAGAACTGAGTTTGCCGATTACTAGAAACTCCAACATACTACAAAGATAACGTAAGGTTCGATGGAATGCTATTGTAGAATCTAAAACCCTCACCAATAATGAAGTTAGGGTCTTCATATATACAAAGTTTAGGTATGAAGATAGTTAGCTGCCATCATCAACTCCAACGTGATTTCTGGTTCAATATGGAACTCTGTTTCCTTGCCACTGAAGAAGAAGCCAAACAATAAAGATACAAACAACTAAAAGAGTAGAAGTTGAACGAAACTATCTGAAATCATATTCAAAATTTAAAGGTCATCAAAATAAAACTTTCCTAGCCAGTTTGATCTAAAAAGCTAGGAAAAAACGTTCCCAGTTTCCTCTAAAACGCTAAGGAAGAAACCCTCTACGTAAATTTTATGTGGCAGGGTAATCATTCCAAATATTTATGTTATGTTCAAGATCGATCTTGGTATTCTTTGTCGTCAAACGTTTTTTTTTTAAGGCTTTGACATCAAATGTCATTCTGTTAAATACCATACAGACAAAACCATTTACTGCAAGATACTGCACATAATAAAAGCTCAAGGAAATGATGGACATGATTTACGTACTTTGTACAAAATATGAGTGGAATGTAACATAATTTGTATTAGAAAATCTAAAAAATTTCACATGAGCTGGTAAAGACAGCAAGATTGGAATAAACTGTCTTCACAATTTATTTGCCTGAGGTATTAGCTCATCTTTGAAATATTCATAAAACGCACATGAGCCAAATTATTGTCAGCTAGAAAATTTCAATGATTCTAAAATAAATATGCGTTGATCAACTTAACCAGTCAGATCATTGTATCAGCTACAGCACAGTCATATCAATTATAAAACTGGTCACAAAGTACTTATTGGAGGCTCATTTGATATGAATCACTTCCTAACTGGTTAAACCAGGTCATATTTGAGCTGTTCATTCAAGCACTCTCCCATAAATGTATATAAATTTTGTTATATGTAATTTAACTTGATGGAACAAGTATGCTTAAGGTTCTATATGATGGTATTTATATTGGAAATGGTTGCAATTTATATTTTTGATAATGCATTATGGTTTTACAATTTCACAAATAGCAAGTCACTAGTTGGTTTATGTAATAGAATTGACTAAACTGGAACCATTGCTTGAACCAGTTTAATACAATTTGGCTCAATTTCGTCAGTTTTAAAATTGCTACACCATCCTAATGTCAGCATAAGTTCAACCATGAGAAAAAGCTGAAATTCCAAAATGGAAGAAAAATCAGTTTGAAACAGTGGCAATGATATTGGAATGCTCCTACTCTAAGAATTTAACACACTAATCTAGCAACAGACTGCATATTTCTGACTAGAAAAATATTTAATATTCTTCTTTGGGAAACTATATGAAGTACAGAGAAAAAATTCTTCTATTGCAATTTCCAGGGAATGTATACTTGAGTAGGAGTCCGGATGGTACTTTGCATTCATTATTTAAGACACTATATTTTGTGTATTACATGGTAGGAATTGGGTATTTCACATTCATATCTTACATTAGTTCTTGATTGAATAAAATTACACAAGAAGAAATAACATTCAAAGAAAAAAAGGGAGAGTAATATCATTAATGCAAATAAAAATATGAAGCATAGAACTCAATTTGAATGTTTTAAAGTATCATAATGGGGTGTCATGAACATACACATCACCAGTGATGGTCTCATACATTGCAAAGATTAATACCATATTTAAATAATTTAAAGTACTTAATACACATAATATTGTTTGCTATCGAAAATAATATATATTTTATATTTTTTCATTAAGGTTATTAACCTGAGTAACATTCATTTGGTTATAAATGACAGTTTACGATGCATTTAAATGTAAAAATTAAAGAAAAATTATAGAGAAATGTACTCATGAGTCTCGACATTTCTCTATTATATCAAACACAATAAAAATCTATTTAGAATTTTACATACAACTAACAAACTAAATTTCAAGAAAGAACGAAATTAGTTTCAGCAAGAAAAAATTATTTCTATGTAAGAGCATGCTACTTTTATATGAGATAAAAATGATACAATACTAACATGTATGATTTATTAATGGCTTAAATGTAAAGACTAAGTTTTAGTTGAAAAGTACTCTATACAAAAAATAAATAAATAAAATATTTAAATTTCATATACATGTCTAAACATGTGTGAAAATTACAAGAACCCTATCCTGCTATCATTTTATTTTCTTTTTGTAGTAGATTTATTTAAAGAGTTTGAGAAGTTTACAAAAAACCATAAATCATTAGAGAAGATACAAATGGTAATCAAAGGTAGAAAGAGGAAATGCTACGTATAGCAGAGTTTAAGCATAAAACGAAAATTGTTACCATAACTAAAATTCAGATAACTTCAAAAAAGATTATGGAAAGAAATTTTCCATTAATAATAATAATAATAATAATAATAATAATAATAATAATAATAATAATATAGTAGTTATTAGGATATGCATGGTTGTTGCCTAGGCACCAATCAAAATTCAGCATTAAAGTTTATGGTATTTTTTACTTATATTTAATATTAATAAATGTAATTATGCCTTCATATAATTATTCTAAACTTAATCAAACCACAAATAACATTGGAAGATTGAAATATATATATATATATATGTATATCAAAAAAATCCGGCATATATTAATATACAGCATCTAAATAAGTTCAAAAGAGAAAGATCTAAACTTTTAAGCTTAACAAAACAAAATATAAAAGAATAATAATGTAATATATACTTGATAAAAAACAATGTAAAATCTGAATCGAACCAATCAATAGATAAAAACCATAAATACAGTCTATATAAAACAAGAAAAGTACCTGCATGAAAAACAAAGAAAAAGCATAATCGAATTTGACAAATTGGATATAAGGAAAAAAGGTAAACTCGACCAATCAGCACATGAAGAAAAAGAAAATGCATTGAAGAGAATAACAAAGCAAAAAAGAACAGAAAAAATCTGGAATATAAAGGAAAGTTATGCAAATCTAAAATTAGCATAATCAACATACAAAAACAACAAAGGCACAAACCTACAAAATAGAAAGATTTATAAATTTAAGCTTAACAAAACAAAATATAAAAGAACAATAGTGTAATGCATACTTAATAAAAAACAATGTAAAATGTAGTATTTCTCGTATATTGAAATATTATATGATACAAAATAATATACTTTTTTCTGAATACCAGTTATTTTATGAAAATAGCTGAATACAAATAATTTTAAAACAATAATGTGGTGTAAAGAATATAAAAGAAACAACAATATTTCTGTTTACTGGAAAATAATGAAGGGATAATATTGTAACTGTAAAAAAGTTCCTGCAGGTGAAACCAGGAAAACTTCTAGAGGGAAACTAATTTTTAATCATTTTATTATCAAATTTAAAATTTATTTATGTAATTATGAGAAGAAATAAGGGGGACACTAGAAAAATTTGACACCACTAAGAAATTAGCCCTCATCTGGTAATTGCCAAAACTGATTAATGATTATTAAAAATATAAAATATTCAGAATAAAGCTATATTTTAAGCTGTTAAAGAATCTAGAAAAAAAAACATGTTTTTTGTCGAAGTTCATTGCAAAATCATGCTGAAAGTGACGAATAGAGAATGCAGAAAATCAGACCTTGCTAAATCCTTTTACATTTACAGAACAACGACACATATTCTCCCTTGACCACTCTCAAATTTGAAATATTTAATTTGAAATAAACTCATATGTGTTATCAGGTCAACCAAATTTGTTCGTATCATGGTGTCTATTTGCTACATACACAAGCAGCCCGCATCATATTAACATGATATCATCCATCAACTTCCAGACGGGATTCCTAGTGTGCCATCACATAAAGGAATAAATAGAATTCGACATTTAACCACATCAGGATCGGCCTAAACGACCTTAAGAAAAAAACAAAGAAATGAACAAAAATGAGAAGAAAGATTTCAAAGGTGGAATGGTGACGACGTATTAATATTTTTACCTAGCGAACTGCAATGACCAGTGGAAGTACTGACAGATCTTCTCAAGTATGGGAGCGCTGATCTCGGGGAAGCTGATCTCCCCAAGCTGCGTCTCCGAAAATCCACCTGCGCGAAAGATTTTCAATAGTCGAAAGATCGAAGAGAAACGACACGAAACCAGAGAGGGAAGAAGAGGTCGAATCAGGCGGACCTGGGGATGTGAGCATGTTGCGGATGGTGTTGGAGACCATGGCGGCCTTCTTGTCGATCACGAACTCGAATCCCTCTGCGCTTATTAGTTTCACCGACTCCTCCTTCTTCATCTCTCTTCGTCCTCTTCCTGAAACTCCACCGCTTCCGAATCGAAACCAGACGGCGTGAAGTTTATTCGGTTCGTTTTGGGATCGATGGGCCTAGCTTGAATTTTAATGGGCCGTTGAACTGTTTCATAAATAGGGCCTTGAT
Organism: Amphibolis antarctica; assembly: GCA_024699675.1. Taxonomy (NCBI): domain Eukaryota; kingdom Viridiplantae; phylum Streptophyta; class Magnoliopsida; order Alismatales; family Cymodoceaceae; genus Amphibolis; species Amphibolis antarctica. Next base: position 38,816 of record JAMKPZ010001861.1, read on the forward strand.
AAGTTTGTATAATCGCAAAAACCTCAACGGCCCAACCTAATCCGAACATGTCTAAACATATGTATATTTACATGGTAACGTTTGTTTGTAGTCACGATTAATAAAATATTTCAGTTTCGAATACGGTAATGAATTAGGAGTCGAATTTTAAATTTTATAATAAATTATAATAAAAAATTATATATATAAATTTGTATAAAATTATAATTAAAATTAAAAGATCGTTACATGTTTTACCTCCTTTGTTCAATCTACTTCTTGGATGAAAGATAGTGTCGGGCCCAGCACTGAAGTGATGGGCTTGTTCACTTATTTAATTCCAGCGTTATCATTGCATCAACAATTAACTTCCACGTGAAAATTTATTCAAAAAAATCATCATTCGTTGTACACATCGTCGTCATCTTGATATATAAGGCCTTTTTTTTTTTTTTTTTGACAACAATCTTTTATCTCTAATTTTAATTTTTTTATAAATTTTTATATATTATTATCATCGCATAAATTTTCATATATAAAATAAAATTTAATTCTATTTGATAACAAGATTTAACTTTTAATTCTTTATGATATTTAAAATTAAAATATATTATTACCAAATATACCTTAAGGGTCCATTTATATACTTGGAAATGATGAGAAATGAAATAGCAAGAATTTTAGAATAAATGAGAAATGGAAATAATAGGATTTGATGAGAAATTGTAAAAATAAAAGTTATTTATGCATGTATAGGAAATGAGTGAAATTTCAAATTTTAGGTATTTGTGCATCATGAGAATTAATAGAAAAGTTTAATATTAACACTTTTTAAATATTAAAATAATAAAAGTTATTAAACATTTAATTTTTAATAATGAAGATTTAATTCTTATTTTAATAATAAAAGTTTAATAACAATAATAAGAATTTCCTTATTATTTTTATATTTTTCTTTTTTCTTTTTCTTATCGTCTTCTTCCAAAAAAAAACCCTATCCTCTCGATTTATGATCAAGTGACAATGACGGTGATGACAACGGTAATCAGTTGTAAAGCAATTGTGGATTGAGCTTTAGGTAGTGATGATGGCAGCGACAATGATGATTGGCCATGGACCAATCACGATTAGGACTTTGGGCAATAATGATGCAAGTGGGTTTGCTCAGAGGAGGTAAGGTAACGTGTGTAGCGTAGGTGAATATATGAATAGGTAAAGTCAGATAGAAAACGAGTAGTGAGATTCACATGAAGGTGTACGTAAGTGAGGATGAAACAAACGTGCAGTGATATAAGTAACGAGATAAGACTGTAGACAATTGTAGGAGCAGGTCGTGTATGAGCAGGGACGCATAAGCAAGGCAGGTTGTTCGACGATTGATTTGAGTTGCTAATGACAATGTGTCCAAGTATCTTTATTGGCATCGCTTAGATGCATGAGCGATGATTTCGCAATATTTTCAAGAGATTGAGGTAAAAGATTGATTGGGAAAATAAAAGAGAACATGTGAAGTGAGAAAATCACGAGAAATGATTTTTCATAATTTCATTAATACACAAATAAAATTTTAAAATTAGTTTTAAAAAAATATAATAACATAAATAAGACCTAAACGAAAGTCACGAGACGATATGTAACCACGTCGATTTGATTTGTTAATTTAATTTCTCGGCGTATTGTAAAAACAAAAAAAAACAAAAAAGAAAAAGAAAAACCCGTAGGATGCGACGGAGATGATGGGACGGTCGACAGTGAGTGCGACGTACAGTTCCACATGGGTTGGGGCATCTCGGTCGTCGTGCGTGCCCACCTCCGCCAGCCCAAGCCAGCGGAGACCTGAGCAGGACGATCTTCTCGTCGTTACGTACGCATGCGGGAGAGAACCAGAGAAGCATACAATACAAACAGCGTTGCATGCTCACCTCCAGCTAAGTTCCACCTAACCTCTTTTTGGAATGAAAAGACTTGAGTTCGACGTACGATACAGATTTATTACATTAATATATGATAAAAAAATTTACTCGTCACTACACACACCATCATCTTCTTGTACACTCACGTGTCGCACGTCTATCGACTGAACGTTGTTAATAAATCTACTCAACTGTGGCATCCTTTTCGTGATTTTTACGTTCTCGTAGCTTACGGTATTTTGTCGTGGGTACAAAAAAAATAATGCTGCTGCAACGACGTAGGTAAGTTACGTTTGTTCTGTAAATAGTTGAATTCTTGTATTGTAACTGTAGTTAATTAAAATAATTAATTAAAATAAAAGTTAGGTTTGTTTAAAAATTTTATGGGTTAATTTTTATAGTATTACTTGTTAATATTATTTATTAACTTTAATGATCTTGAAAATTAAAATTTGGTAAATAAATAAAATCGTAGACGTATTTGTTAGAGTTTAAAATTTAAAGTTTAAGGTTTGTTATCCCAAGGCACTACCAATCTTGAAAAGAAAAAAATCCTTGTCTTTTAATAATCACGAAAATAATACTTTTTTTAATGATATTTTTGTTTGATTCCAAACTTATTTTGATAATAACAATATTTTTGTGCTTTCTAAGATTCATAAAAGAAATCATATTTTAATTTCTATTTTATATAAACTTCTATATATCATGGTCATAACATAAATTCTCATGTATAAACTCATATTTTACAATTTACATTACATTTAACTTCAAATTTCTACGATTGTTAGAATTGAAGTTTCATTTGAAAATAAGGATTCTAACTTTTTGTCAATTTTTATATATCATTATTACGGTATAAATTTTTATTTAACAATTTACTATATAATTTTAATAATATTTGTAAAATTAACGTCAACTCTAACTTTTTTGTAATTAGTAAAATAAAAATACCTCGTTACCAAATAAAACTTAAACCAAATAAGTGGGAGCTCTTTTTTCATTCATGGAATCATACCATGAAATCGCCGCTCCCACTCAACACGTTTTCAAACAATCTTACGTAAGTATTTCACAATAAGCTTTTTTAATTTTATTTTAATGAATAAGTCCTATCTTAAACGTGAGATTTATCCATGAATGTATTAAAAATGTTCACGACACATCTTGTTCTCGAAAAACAATTACATTATCTACGCTAAAATGCAAAGAAACTTGATAAAAAGCTGCAAACTTAAGGATGGACTATTTGATAAAATAAAATTTATATTATTTTCAAAGGTATTTTTTGGAATATGAACTTAATATTTTGTGGAATTTTTTTTGACTAATTTTTATAAGTAAATTAGTAAATTTACTTATAAAATTATTAAAAACTAGCTGCGGGTGGTCACCATCCGTAAAAATGCTGCAACTACAACTAGCGGTAGGTGGTCACCATCCACCTCCAGCCAAAAGTAGTCGAAAGGTGAGTGCAACCTACGAATCCTAGCCGTCGATCACGATCAGAAACAGCCACCGCCTACCGGTAGGTAGTGATCATATGGGACTCCCAACTCTTTCTCTCATCTATCATTGGTTGGATTCAAAATATATAAGAATTTTTATTATATAAAATATATATTTTATCAAATAATATAATAGAAGCAGATATTTTTATTATAAGAGTATTTTTATTTAAAAAATTGGATAGAATTTAATTCTACCTAATTCTTATCTTTTGTGTATTTTTAAAACATTAGAAATTTAATTCCTGAAATTATGTAAATTGAGAATTCATTTCTCAATACTTTCACTAGAATTTATTTCTCCCTTCTTCTTCACGTCACATCATTCATCCTTCTCTTTCTGAAACCGACATAGTTGTCATTTCTCAGTTATCATCGTTCAACATCTCTGTCTCTCTGCGTCCTTCTTCTACATAATGTAGCTACTACAAGTAGAAGACCTAATGCAACAGTTGTCATTGACCAATAATGTGAGAGTCCATCATTGTCATCTATAAGTGGTAAATGAAAATCATAATTAATGAACGAAGTGAAGGATATGAAAAAAAAATGATGATAAATAATAAATACGAGAATAAGAATTAAAGAATGTGAATATATAAACGAATGTATATAAGGCTACACGGATGACTTAAGAAGATTTTTACAATACGATGGAAAAGAGTTTCAATAATAAGATGTAATCTAAATTATTAAATAAAATTAATTTTCTACAAGTGCTAAGAATACTTTATATATATATATATAATATCAGTTTCCAATTCTGCCCTCTCATCCTTCTCGGTTTCTCCTCTGCCGCCCTTTGGCTACCTCCGTCTCCCGAACAACCTTCCTTCGCCTTTCCAAGCAGCCCAAGCTAGGGTTTGCTTTCTCGCTGATCGCCCGCTTCCTTTTCCCACAGCGTCTTCGTTTTTGCTTGACACCGTTGTTGCCTTCTGTCCTTCGTCTTGATGCAAACTGCAGGAAGGTGCGAGGTGCGCTATGGCGATGGCGAGCAAGGTCGACCACGAGTACGACTACCTCTTCAAGATCGTTCTGGTCGGCGACTCTGGCGTTGGGAAGTCCAACATTCTCTCTAGGTTTACCAAGAACGAGTTCTGCCTCGAGTCCAAGTCCACCATTGGCGTCGAATTCGCAACGCGAACAATTCAGGTTTGTGCTCGTCGTCTCTGTTTTTTGCTCTCGGTATTGATTTGGTATCACATTTTGATAAGGCGATGGAATTGCTCATGGGTGTATGTTGTCGTTGTCTTTTCACTCCTCACGGCCAGGGACTATGTTTTTCCTTAGATTAAGCAATTTACAATAATTACGATGCTTTCAGAAATGAGAGTGCGCACAAAGGATTTCTCAATGGATATGCATCTAGATCTACCTTCTATCTCAAAGCTTTCTGAAAAACAACTATACGATTTTTTTATGAAAAAACTTACTATTATATCAACAGAACCAGCAACTGTAGCGTAATTGGTCTCCCTTGCCTTATAAGATTTTCTAACGAAAAAACACTACCATTGCCAAAAAAGTTCACTATCATACCAACAACTTAATCACCAGTTGCGGCTGAGATTCTATGGAAGGTTTATTTGACGTCAATGGTCTGGCCTATGCGGTAGGTCTTCGACTGTTGCAGTTGGACTTTTCTTCCAAAATCAAACACAAACACTGCCATTGCCAACGCAACATCAATGGTCGGACCCTTCTTTTTTTTTCTCTGAATGATACACGGCCAAGTTCTTCTGAAACTCCACAGCCAGATTTTGTGTTTTTTAATAGAGGATCCAACATTGTGCTGCTGTGCCAAGCTGTACGTTTGGTTGGCTCTTTGCAAGTGTTAACAGCATGGAGTTGGCATTCTCTATCATTAAGTCAGTCTAGGCTGATAACAAAATGGTCATGCTATGTACGTATTTTTTTGCACGGTGATAATATATTATTATCTAGCTTGATTATTGACACCACATCAGGCTTCAAAGATGAGAAAAACATAGCTGAAATAAAACATACAAAAAAGCAGCACACATAGAGCACCAGAAGTTCAAAATGCAATTTATCAAGGCAGTAAATGCTGAAAATGAATTTATAGGCAATGCAAAGATGCTGATGAACTCAGGTTCTATGATGACAATGAGGCACAGCAATAAACAGCAATCAGATCTTTTATTTGTCTTTATTATCAGCTGAAAACACTGAACTTTGCTGGATTTCTATCAGTATGGAACTAGCAATGAAATTAGTCTTTTTGATATTTGCTCCCTATTTTCATTTTTTACCATTTTTCATTCTTACCTATATGTTGCTGCATTGTTATTGCAAACAACAGAATTACTATAACTTTCATTATGGACAATAGTAAGGGTTTTTTGAGTGTTAATGTGAGCATTCAAATCAAAATTAATTGACAATAATTGGAGAGATTAATCTATACATTAATTTATATTTGTTCCAATTTTCACTAATGTGGAACTATCACTTATGATGCTTTTTAGATTCTACAATTGTCGTTTTTTAGCAAATAGATGTTTATAGTTCATTTAGGTCTTTTCTATTCTAATATCATATTAAAAATGTAGACATCTTTCTCAAAATTAATCAACAATGGTAGACATGTCCATCTATATATTAATGCATGCTTTGTTTTTAGTCTCACCTATGTGAGAATATTTCATTAGTAAGGATACCTATCCTGTTTTTCAAGTACAAGCTACTTGGTTAAAAAACAAAAAGTCTAGAAGAGTTAAAGAGTAAGAACAGATGGAATGTATTTTAGACACATACAAGTGAAATTTTAAATGTGATTCCTTTTAATGAGTTTTGTTTTACATGTTCTATTCTATTTTTTATTCTCACTTAATTTTACTAGGTCTAACATATGTGCAGTGTAAAGTTGATGACATAAATCGTCTTTAACTTACCATTATCTCTATCCCATTTGAAATCAAATTGATTTCTTAGAGTGGAAACTATGCCTATGATAAGGATTTGGTTTTAGGTCAAATTTGAAAATACATATGAAATGAGTACTTATTTTAAAACGTAGCTTATTTGCAGAGAAACCAGAAGGAGATGATCGATGGATGATTGATTGATTTTATTCGTAAACATAAGATTTCTTTGTATGGACGTTACATAAGGACAACAACTAATACTTAACCTACTTACAACGCAAACCTTAATACACATTTTACTCTAACATTATTCATTGAGTAATTTGAGAGTAGCTTATTGAATAAGCAATAAAAAATGTTAAATGTTTATTTGCTCTTCTCAATAAATGTTTGTTTAGATCTTGGAGGCACTTGTCTTTGAAGCATTTGGAAATGCTTGTTGAATGGTTACTTATTTTAAAGTACGTTGGTATAACAAATGATTCAAACGCGGTTTTAATATGAAAAGCTACCAAGCCATAGTTTCAAATTCAGAGAAATCCTAGAATAAGAAAGTAGTTAATCCTGGAAAAAATCCTTGTCTTCGGCATAAACGTTACATTTTCTAGATATAGAATGAAATTAGATAATTAAAACAAGTATACAGACTATAATGTTTCCAAATGATGTAGAATACGATACCAGTTTATTGATGTAGATTTCTGTTGAAACAGGTGGATGGCAGGATTGTCAAGGCACAAATATGGGATACTGCCGGTCAAGAAAGGTATCGTGCCATTACCAGTGCTTACTACAGGGGTGCTGTCGGCGCGCTTCTTGTGTACGACATAACGAAGAGGCAAACCCTGGACAACGTCCACAGATGGCTCCGTGAACTTAGGGAACATGCAGATTTCAACATTGTTATCATGATGGTGGGTAACAAGTCTGATCTAAAGCATCTGAGAGCCGTTTCCGAGGACGATGGGCAGGCATTAGCGGAGAAAGAGGGACTCTCTTTTCTTGAGACGTCGGCACTAGAGGCCGTCAACGTCGAGATGGCTTTTCAGACCATTCTAACGGAGATTTATCACGTCGCAAACAAGAAGGCTCTGGCCGCCCAAGACGCACCGGCAGGGCCGCCGGGTCAGGGGACGGCCATCCATGTGTCTGATTCCGTGGGCGGCTTTACGAAGAAAGGTTGCTGTTCTAATTAAGAGTTATCAATCTCCTGTAAAAATGAGACATCATATAAAGCCATAAAGGGTGGGAGAAGGTGTAGATTATTTTCTATTCTCCATGGGACGACGTTTTGATTTTTGCAAAGGTAAAAGAAAACATAAGCCATGGCCGATCTGTTTAGCGTTGGATTCTCTTTTTCCTCAGTTCTGCTTTCATGGTATTTGTTTGGAAAATATTTTCCGCTTGATTTGTTTTTTAGTTGTTTTTCTTTCATACTGATTTAATTGCTAATAACAGGTAGTTTTTAGTAATGCTGTTTTTTTCGTAAATACATGGGAAGATTAATGTAGTTGTATAAATTTTATGATTAGTTGATTCTAAATATATAATAAAAATTTTAAGTTAGTTAAAAAAGTATTAATCCTTGATCTAAAGGTCTTACAGTTCATTACTTTTTGCTACATTTCGATTAATGGTTTTTCAATGAAAAAACTATGAATATTATTTAGATTAAGTTGAAAATTTAATATACGGTAGAGTATATAAATAGAATAGATTAAACAATTATGTTCATGGGATTATGTTCGGAATATTGCCGGCTTTATTTGTTCGTAGGATACTTATTATATATATATATTTTTTTATCATGTATTATGACGTTTTACAGTAATATTTATTAAATAATTTTAATATTTTATATTAAAAAATTATGTCAAAATATTTACATCGAGTCATATAATTTTTTTTAAAAGACGAACATTACTTTACCTAATTTTAACACATAAATAAATACACCCTCAAACAACATGAGCACTTCTATACATCTTCTATAATGGTGGATGATAAAGGACTTCTATACATTTTGTGAAAATGACAATAAAGTGCAAATGAATACAAACCAGAAAATTCGTAGGATAATATATGTTATATATTAATGGAACTCAACCAATCGAATCAATTCGATATTTTCCTAGGAATATTTCATGAATGCCATTTGTTAGAGGAATGATGATAGTTTTTGGTTGAAATTTGTCGAGAAATATTAATAGTTTTAACTTAATTAAAATTTTAATATATAATAGACTATAGTACAGATTAAATAATAAAATTTTAAATTTTTTTTTAAAATAATTAATCGATCCTATAATTACAAAATTTTAAGCTTCTAAAAGCAATTCTAAACGTGCATTTCTTGGCAATGTGTACGTTTTTGCATACGCTAGTGGGGTGCGCCGTTCCGATTGGCGTTGAGAAGAATGCAGCATTTTTTCAACGTTCTTCATGAACTAAAAAATTGCAGCTCTTGATAATCGACCATGAGCCAGCTTTTCAAGAAAACACAAATGATTTTACTAGCTTTTATATTGTAATGCATATTATATTACATTACAAATATAATATATAATACATGTATTATTATTATTATTATATAATATAAGATATTTACACTATAATAAACATAAACATGGACGGATTGGTAGCGGTGTCGTGGGAAATTGGACCAAAGCTCAGGTTTCAGCTCTGGTTATCACAATTGGAGAGATCAACCAAAAAGGCAGCTATTGGATAGCATGGAATCAAGCAATTCATGCCAGGTTAATGATGAGAATGATTCATTCGGGTGGACGAGGACTGCACATGGTGAGATTACTGGTAAGTCGGCAAGGGAAACCTTCAGAAACAAAGCGCGTGCAGCAAGGTGAACATGTTACCATGAAATAAATACATTCCTACGAAAAGTTCATTCTTCCAATGGCGAATGAATGTAGAGGAGAATTTTGAAAAAAGTGGGGTTTAGCTTCAGCTTCCTGATGTTCGGCTACCGTCCTTCGTTACCGAATGGACTGCAGAGTTGGATTTTTGTTCGGCGTTTATCCACCCAAACACCTCTGTCAGATTTTCAAAAACGCGGATTAAAAAGAGATACACAGAAACATACCTTACCCAAAAACGTTGCCCTTCGATACAAATAGCAAACACAAACTCAGAAGTCACAACATCAAATGTCTTGCATACAAGAAGAATACGGAAGAAATATTGGAGGGAAGGTCAATCTTTTAACAACCATTTTCCAAATGGTATCTGTTGGAAAAGGTAATTCCACAAAAAAGATGAGTAGAGATTTGAATCATTTTATCTTACTAAAATTAAATAAAATTCACGTGATATCAGAATTAGTTCATGTATACTGCATATAAAATGATGTAAAATATGACTTGATGTGTCCGAAGAAAATAATCGTACATCAAAAACAAGGTAAAACTCATCATTCACCAACTTCACTCCTACGGTGAAAAATAATAATTTTTCACCGTGTTAAGAATAAGGAAAGTGAACATGACTAAGATCTTTATTATATCACTTTTGAGTTTTTTCAACTTATATTTGTATATATCACAGATTTCATTCAGAAACATGATCATGAACTAGAAATGTCACTACAAGCATAGATTTACCATCAACAGGCCACAAACATCCATTACCATGTTAATTTCAACTTGTGTATTTTAGGAGCGATTATTGCAGACAAGTATTTATCGGCTCATAAATTGAGAAATGAATCCAAAAGTAGCAGCAGAAACCAGAAGTTGTTTAAGATCGCAATCTATCATAGCAAGATGTAGTCCAACAAACACCAACCACAACAACAACAGGAAAGAAAAGGAGAACGACACGGATCAGACTCCCATCCTTTATTTTCCATATCATCGTCATCAGGGGAAGCATGGATGGAACAGACATCGCAGAAGAAAAAGAAAAGAGAAGAGATCAGTACTAGAATCGAGCGATATTACCCCATCTCAGCCGGAGATCTCGACCGCTCTGACGCTCGGCTTCTTCCCGGTAGCCTTGGGCACGGTAACTGTGAGGACTCCATTCTCCATGGCTGCCTTGACCCCCACGACTTTCGCATTCTCCGGGAGGCGGAATCTCCTCTGGAACTTGCCGCTGCTCCTCTCCACCCTATGCCACGTGTCCGTATTCTCCTCTTTCTCGTGCATCCTCTCGCCGCTGATCTGGAGCACGTTGCCGTCCTCGACCTCCACCTTCACCTCCTCCTTCCTCAGACCGGGGAGGTCGGCCTTGAACATGTGCACCTCGGGAGTCTCCTTCCAGTCGACGCGCGCGGCGCGAGTAAATGAAGAAGAGGCGATCTCGCTGCCGGGGAAGAAGGTGGACGGGGTGAAAAAGGGGAAATCAGCGTGGATGTGGTCCCATACGTCGTAGGTGAAGGGATCGAAGATGTCACCGTCGCTGTTAGTCCGGCGGCGGAAGAAGCTCGGGACGATCGACATCGTGACAGTAACGGTGTCGGTGGACGGCGCCGGACGATAAAGGCGCAGCGGAGTTGGATCGCGAGGTATGCTGCGATGAGTGGAGACGGAATAGAACACTCCAGAACCTCCTCGTCCGATAGGAATCGCGAGGCAAAAATATCTCTCCCGTAAAAAATAAAAACATAAAATATTAAATATTAAAAACGTTCGCAAACATATGTTTGTGTAAAAGATAAAATTAGATAAAACGAAATTATGTTTTTTTTTTAAAATTATATAATTTATGATATAAATATTTTAATATAATTTTTAATATTAAATATTAAAATTAATTGTTAAATATTAATATAAATCATTGTAAAAAATATTATTATGATATATAGTAAAAAATAAAAATACACAGTAAAAAACGTGCAACAAATAAAACCATGACTCATGAAAACATTGTCTTAAAAATGAAAAAATAATATTTAAACAAACATTTTTGCTCAATAACTATTTTGGGGAAAACAGTTTGGAAAAAATATCATTTCATTTAAATGGTCATTTAGAGATGTTTTGTGTTTTTTAGAAATTAGTGAAAAAGAAAAAAAATTAAAAAAAATATTATTAAAAAAATTTATGAAAATATTTGTACACTTTATGAAAATATAAAAAAAATTATATTTAATTTAAAAAAAAAAATATATTCTAAACTTTTAATATTTCAAAGATATTTTTTTTTTAAATGTCTTTTTCAGTCATTTCTAAAAAACACAGACTCTTCTAAAGAAGTTCTTTGAGTAAAAATGGCTATTATTTATTTATTTTAAGTTATGCAGCTATTTCAAAATCTTCCATTTAAGCCCTCATTTTCTATTAATGTTTTTCTTTTCAATTAATATAATCTTTTTCCTTTTTAACGACATTGGAAACTACCCAGAAAAGACTTCTGTCTGTGAAAATAGCCCTCATTTTCTATTATTATTTTTGTTTCCCATTTACTTTTATGTTTACAATAAACTGACTAAAAAAATCTATGCAAAGAGAAAAAAGGCCATGGAAAGAGCAGAATATTAATAGACAATTGAAAAGAATAACGGTTCAGATTTATGGAGTAGACATCAGTGAATGCAACTTATGTCATTAGCAACACCCTCATCATCTCTGTATCCAACATTCTCCAAAATCTCATCATGTAAGGTCAAGTCTGGAACATGCTTCACCCAAAAGACCTAATGTTAGTCGATCCAAGGGTACGATCACTTGTGTTATGTCCATCAATATATATGATGGCACCTGCAAAGACATTTGGATTCCATGAACACATGAAACAGATGAGATTAAAGTATCAAGGTAAAGTGGCATTGTAAAATATCTGATGAACAAATTTAATATCTAATGATAGTAAAAAAAATTTAATTTTTTTGAAATACATAAATACCTAAAAATCTAAAAAAAAAATTAAAATTTTCTTTTTTCAAGATTTTCGATGTACATAGATACCCTTTAAGATCAAGAAAATTTTTGTAACTGACAAAAATTTCATCACAACGTGTATATTTCTCAAGAGACCATTATTAAACTCACGGTTACAAGAAAAATATGAAATTATATTTAAAATATTAAAATATAAATTATTTATAATTTTATAAATAAATTTTTCAAAATTTCTATAATATATACAAATAATTTTAAAAATTTTCCTTTTTCGTTTCTTAAATTTTTATTTTTCAGATTTTTTACGTATAATAGAAACAGAAATAAAGCGAAAGTGGAAACGGAAACCCAAACAGAATACTACTTGTGTGAGCAAGCGGAAGAGTATAATAGATTAGTATCACGTTTCTGGTTTTAATAGATACAGAAAATTGAAATTTAAGGTAATTTAATAAATAATATTTGAATTACATAATAAATTATAAAATAAAAATTTATATATAATAATTTATACAACAAAAATATTTTGAAGTTGACGTCTCATTTATTCGCTAAATTATATATCTTAGAAAGATCATCATTCAATGGACGTTTCCGCACATGCACCGAGTAAATATTATTTGATAAGTGAGATGAGGTTGAATACGGTAAATAATAAAAATTAATAAAAAATTTACAATTTTTTATCATTTTCTAAAAACACAAACACCTCTCCCATTAATGGTTAAATACCAATTATGTACTCGGTAACTCCTTTTCCACGTGTTCTACGAAACATGGACGTGAACACCACAAAGGAGGTGACCACTTCCCCGACAAAGTCCTTTTCTTTTTGGGCCGACGACGGCATCGTCATGGGAGCACGACCGAGGAGTAGTACCACCGGCCACCCCACCAAGAAAACACACCCTACCCTCCCAACCCTAGATCGTCAACCTTTCGGAGGATGAAGACCACCGCATGCGACTGAAAGGAACGTTGGATAACAAAATTGTAATACAGGAGGAGAATGAAGCGGGCCCATTACAAATGTGCACTGCCATGGCATTGGTAACATGACGTATGATCGAGAAGCTGTTGGAATTCTTTAACAAACAACATGCAACACGAGGACCGCACCAGCCACCAAATCTACGCACCGCTAACCGCTGCTTCTGAATGGTGGTGATTTTGATTCCCATTCTCTACAATCTTTCCGTTAACCTGGGTCCTTGGCCTCTGAAATTCAACCAAAAGCATCTGCAGCCTGTTAGCATTAATCCAACCGCACGCAATGCCAGTGACATTGCGTTGCCAAAACACATGGAGATCACGAAAGCAACACTCGGAATGTGTACTTGCGTCAACAAGGTGAATAGCAAAACAAAACGAAAAATCAGGAAATACAACACCCGGCTGCAGGAAGACCCAAACATTTGGATGAATGCCATCCCAACAACATAAAAGGAGGTAAAGAGACAAGCCCTACCCAGTCAGTGCCATCAACACCGCTCCCATTCAACAGCTTGTGCTGCTCTTCCTTGGATCTGTTATCTTTGCCCTTCACGGCCAAAGGCAACATTGGTGATGAGGTTGTGCGATCTGGCATTTCTGCATGGTTATCAGGAGTTCAGGACTTAGGAAGCACAACCAAATTTTTATAGCGGGAAAAAGGATCATGACCAGGAAGCACACCTGGTAGTTTCTTATCAAGAAAGAACACCACCAAATTTACGGTGTACCTGAAAATCGCAAAAAAACAAATCAAGAAAACTTTCAAGTTTGAAGAGAACTTCGTTTCCCAAAGAAAATGTTTCAAGAAACTAGAGAATTATTACAATATTATCGTCGCAATTTCAGATATGGACCAAAAATTCAAGAAAACTCCTACCAAGCAACAATAACATCTACAGTATAATGCTTCCGAGATGCTATGATAAGTAGGCTTTGGATCACTGCTGTCAGCCATGCAAGCTGCTTGATCAATCTGCAAGACCAACCAATTGTATGATCCTTTTAGACATGTAAGGATAAAGGCAAAAAATACTTAGGAAAAGCTGTAAAATTTAATAATGTTAATAAATTCTCACCTTTTGGAACCATACTTCTGATATGTGAGCACAAATACCAACGTAAAAATCATGTGAGATGAAAAAATCAAATCACCACAACCATATATAACTCCCCGGGGAACTGTTCATCACGAATCAAACTGAGTACTAGAAGCACCATCTGTGTTTACAACTGGAAAGAAAATGTAACAGAAAGAATCACCTACAGTTAATAAGTAGTACTTCGAGTATGTTGTCTGGAGGAGGCAGCCTAGCATGTTTTGACCCCTGATAATATTATTTGATTAGATTTCTCTACCATTTCTGGGAAATGTAAAGCAGAAGAAAGTACTGAAAGGGAAACGTCTTGGGTTGTGTAAGTTTAAAATGATGGAAACTTATCCACCCAATAAAAAAACTACCTCACGGCAGTGGTAGTTAGGACCTGGAAGCTGTGTAGAATAGAATGTAATTATCCGTAGGACCTGACATGCCTACAAAATAAAATATGGGTTGCAGGTTTAAGGCAAATGAAACATGTGAAAGGAAAACAGAATAAAAGGAAAAGACTCAGTAGATTTTCCGGACTTACAGCTAGACAAAGCAACACTCTAATCCAGACTAAAACTGTGTAGATTCGTTTACTGTGAAAAATGAAAGGATGAAGAGTCCACTGCAGAGAACAAAAGTCAATATTAGATGGAAACATAATATGCAAATAAAATTTCTTCACATGGGAAGAAACAACAAGTATTTCTACTCAGCAGCATTAGCATAAGCAACTGACATGATAGCAAACATAAAAGGTAGGCAAAAAACTCATGTTTCAATTAGTAACTAGGGTTATCAACAATCTTCATGAGGCATTAAATGTTAAAACAGATCAAAGATCTTCTATTCTAGATACAATAATTGAGAGAACAAAAATGTCCTGGGATATAAGATGATAACAAGTCACAAAATTTGTCTTACAGCAATCGAAAATAAATATCTACTAGTGAAAATATCCTACGGGGGTGTTTGTGACAAAGAAACAAAAGAAAAGGAAAATTTACATTGAAAGGAAACCAAGGCAATATAAAGTCATAGGGTGTGCTTCCTCATGACTCAACAATGTGTTTGCATGTTTGGAGAGGACAGCCACCAAATCCTAATTTGATGAAAAATATATTGGACCGTCTTCTTATCAAAAGGAAAATATTTTCCCATTCCATTGGTCCCTTTGATTTCTAAGAGAATGAACCCTCCCAGGTCCTTGCAAGTAAAGGAACTCGAACAGATCTCTGCTCTTATTACTAACTTGACATTTAGGTAAAAGACGAGAAAGTTCACATTCTCTTTTCACAATATAGCTTCCCAACCAGTCTAAGACAATAAGCTTCTGATATAAAATAAGGTCAACAAAATGTTCAAAAAGGAAACTCAATTATTAAAGAGAACAAGGCATTACAGGAGATAAGACAATTCAATTATGGACTTATGGTTCAAAATTCTAGCAACCTAGGCTCAAACAAGGCAGTGAAATGTGTAATGCATAATGATGAAGTGTTGTTCATAGAATTAGAGATAATGGTTAATCAACTACTGACTGCATCTACTTTGTTCATTTTATAGAATTTCATACATAAAACTAAAAATAAAATTGTATAGGAAATCTATTTAACCAAATGTTAAATTATACAATACGGTAGGAAGTGTTGGATCATTAAACATGTACGAAAAATTAAATAAAAAAGAGAAATTAGGAAAGTTGACCAGTAATAGCATGAAACACACTTCTCTCACACGCACATGTAAACACAAGTGTGCACACAAGCATACATACATGTAAGTTTTTAAGATTTTCCATTACAAAAAACTTATGTATATTTTTTTAATTGAGTATTACTGAAATATACATGAAAGGAAAGAAATCATGTGATAGACCTTAGTACATTACATAATGGGATAAAGGTATTGAATGTCGTTATTGAAGTGTGAATTAAAATTAGGCTTTTATTATTATGATATGAAATATGATGAATAACGTGTAATAAAATCCATTGAAATCTACCAATCACGAAAATGTGAAACTTTTTTAGACATAACAAGAAGGAAAACGGTTTCAAGTGCAGTATTAAGCTAAGTCCTCTAAAAAATGAAATCAAAAATCCCATGATTGCGTACCAATATAAAGGAGAAAAACATGAATGAAAAGACACTCTCGCTGATGTAGGCTCTATCTTTCCCAAGTTCCTGAAAAAGCATCATGATAGATATTGCAATGCATGTCAACGTAGAATCTAGGATTGGAAGAATATTAGCTTCAGCTGATATAGAGATATCTGCCAGATACTCACTGGAAGGATGAAGAACCCTGCATCTTGGAGAATGGGTCCTGGTCGATGTAGGTAATGGACCCCGTGAGCTCCTAGCCCGTGAATATACTAAACATACGAAAATGATCATCACTCATGAGTCACAAAATTATAATTCGTAATGAATCAGTGCTTCATCTTTTGCTTGTTGTTTATATATTAACCTCAGCAAACCCAGAAACACTCTTTAGATTTACTTTTTAGGAAGGAAATGCAGTGGTCTATGAGAGGTTATTTCTTGAAGAAATGAAACAGTTGACAAATAAGAAGATACCAAGTTTAATGTGTAACACCACGCAATTTGAGCAATTCAAATTTGAAGCAAATGTAATTTCAAGAGGGAGTAGAGAGACAGGTAGATAGGATGGCATGTAAAAATACAGTACAAGTGCTTTCAAATAGCTTTACCGATTCAAGAAGATTAGGAACATGTGGTTCTAGGGAGAGAATTCATTAACTGTGGCATATTACATGTTCGGTGCGTCAAGAAAACCATTGCATGGTCCATTTTCCATTACATCAAAACACTATTGCATTCATTGAAACTACAATTCAACAAAGACTGTCATAGGTTTGACTTGGAACAAGAGAAAAACCATCGCACTTGCAAATCCTATGGTGACAAACGAATGAGAAAGACGCGCAAAAGGAGATTATTAGGACCAGTACTTCTTACGCCACGGGGAATGAAGAGAGAACGGAAAACCATGGAATAGAGAAAAAGGAAGGAAGAAGAATACCAAAATTGAGAATGAGGAAAAAAAATAATGTCACCTGAAAAATCAGCCCTGCAAGTATGAACTTCCACTTTTCCATCAATAGTTGTACTTCCACGGCCAACTCCATCGACACCTTCCTCCATAGCTACAAATTCAAATACAAACAAGACAAGAAAAACGATAAAATAAAAGATCAGAAAAACAAAACACGAACGGCGAAGCCAAAAGTATCATGCAGATTTCAAACGCCGAAAAAACGAATAGAAAGAATAAACCACACATAACGGGAAAAAAAAGGAACAAAGAAAAAACCTTGGAAGCCTCGCGAGCAATGTAAAGGTTCATCTCCGCAACGCCCATAAAAGTTCCATGTCAAATCATAACCCGACGGTTGCAGACGACATGGCCGCTTCCGACGGAGGACCAACCGATGCAGGCGAGAAACCACGAAGCACGACGTCGGTTGCCGGTGGACCTAGGGATTTCCGGAGGTGAGAGTCGTCACGGCGGGAATGGCGGGGCGATCTGCGGCAGAAAGAGAGAGAAAGAGAACAAAAGAAGAAACGCTTTCCCTCCCCTCCCTTCCGGTCGTTTCTTTATTTGCTATAAATAAGTATCAACAGAGGCAGCAAAAACCGCGCTCTATCTCTATATATATAAAGATAACGACGGCGACGAGGCCTTTCCACTCCTCCGATCGTTTACTCTTTACGGAAACAACGCGGGGAGAACACGGAGGGGTCGATCGACGACGACGGTGACGAAGGGAAAGCAAAGCAAACGCCCTCTCTTCCCGTGAATTGCTTGGAAAGAGAGGCAGTAATGGACGCAGAGGAAAATTTGGGGAGTGATATCTACGATTTCTTCTTCCACTTTTAGGTCCAGCGACCGGCGAGAACCGCGATTCTGCCACTCCGTTCCGTTCTGTCACTCCCAGACAGGGTAGGTCAAATGCTGAAATTTTTGGTAAAATTACTCGTCCGTCCCCAATATTTGGTGGAATGCCGATTCAGTCCCTGAGATCCATTCGAGTCTTTGCAATCCATCCGTTTATATCGAAAGTTTTTTTAAAAAAATTTAAAAATTATTTGTGTACGAGTTTAGAATTTAAAAAAATTATAAATATTTTATATTTTAATATTTTAAATATAATTTTATATTTTTACAAATTTAATAATAAATAAGAGAAATTAAATAAGATATACGAAAAATATGTCGTGATAAAATTTTTATCGAATTTTTAACTTAATAGATAAAAAATAATGAAAAAATTTATACTTATGAGTTATATAAATATCTAAATAAAAAAAATAAAATTTTTATTTTTTAAAATTGTCTAAGAATTTGAAAAAAATGAAAATTTAAGTGTAATTTTTTCTTTTCTTTTCTTCGAAGGCAGCGTTGAGAATTGGAAGCGTGATGATCTCGCATTTATTCTCGAAGGGGAAAGATTTGACTTTTCGGGGATTAATTAATTTAACCATGTGCTCCGGCGGGCTTGAAGGTTACGTTGGCCATTAGCGAAGGCTTGTTCGGACGGTGGCAGAGTTGTCAAACTAAAAGGAATATATTATTTAAAAAGTATAAAAAATAGTAAAACAATTAATTTTTTATTATTTTTTATTTTTAAAGATAAAAAATTCTTCTAAATAGCGACCAGAGAAATAGATCGTAGATGTTCAATATTCAATGACAAAATTAGATTTTAATCAAATTTTAAATGTAAGATTGAAATAAGCATGCATTTGTTTGTATATATATATATATATATGGATATGTGAACAGGAACCATCTTTACATTAAGGTGTCTGAAAAGTTCAGGTATATGTACTCGATTAAGTTAGTGTTTGTAACAGATTGTGTGTGTTTGTTGAAGTAGCTTGGTGGAATTTTGGAGTTGTTACAAAAGTTATTAAAAAGCATGTATGTTGCAAGGTAATTGAAATTCAAAATAAAATCGTTGTTGGTGTGTATCACAAGTTCTTAACCCACTTTTCATTTTTTTCAAGCCACGTGGGATGACACACTCTCAACGCACGTTACACGGAGGTGCGTGCTTGACGCGGTACCACACGAAGCGAAAACAAACGATGCCCGTAGAGAGACACACGATTGGAATGAAGAGCCGGTGGTAGTGTTGTGGTAGGAGACGATGATAATGTGAGTGGGAGTTTGAGGCGTTACATTTGCGTTCACAAATTAGGTTCTGTTTAGTTATAATTTTTTTTATAACTAAAAATTATACTTATACGATAATTTCTTGATGTAATTTTTCTT